>CAVMKG010000170.1:5000-28657 GCA_963682025.1 Cordilura impudica | reverse complement strand
ATATAATATAATATAATATAATATAATATAATATAATATAAATATAATATAATATAATATAATATAATATAATATAATATAATATAATATAATATAATATAATATAATATAATATATATAATATAATATAATATAATATAATATAATATAATATAATATAATATAATATAATATAATATAATATAATATAATATAATATAATATAATATAATATAATATAATATAATATAATATAATATAATATAATATAATATAATATAATATAATATAATATAATATAATATAATATAATATAATATAATATAATATAATATAATATAATATAATATAATATAATATAATATAATATAATATAATATAATATAATATAATATAATATAATATAATATAATATAATATAATATAATATAATATAATATAATATAATATAATATAATATAATATAATATAATATAATATAATATAATATAATATAATATAATATAATATAATATAATATAATATAATATAATATAATATAATATAATATAATATAATATAATATAATATAATATAATATAATATAATATAATATAATATAATATAATATAATATAATATAATATAATATAATATAATATAATATAATATAATATAATATAATATAATATAATATAATATAATATAATATAATATAATATAATATAATATAATATAATATAATATAATATAATATAATATAATATAATATAATATAATATAATATAATATAATATAATATAATATAATATAATATAATATAATATAATATAATATAATATAATATAATATAATATAATATAATATAATATAATATAATATAATATAATTAATATAATATAATATAATATAATATAATATAATATAATATAATATAATATAATATAATATAATATAATATAATATAATATAATATAATATAATATAATATAATATAATATAATATAATATAATATAATATAATATAATATAATATAATATAATATAATATAATATAATATAATATAATATAATATAATATAATATATAATATAATATAATATAATATAATATAATATAATATAATATAATATAATATAATATAATATAATATAATATAATATAATATAATATAATAATATAATATAATATAATATAATATAATATAATATAATATAATATAATATAATATAATATAATATAATATAATATAATATAATATAATATAATATAATATAATATAATATAATATAATATAATATATAATATAATATAATATAATATAATATAATATAATATAATATAATATAATATAATATAATATAATATAATATAATATAATATAATATAATATAATATAATATAATATAATATAATATAATATAATATAATATAATATAATATAATATAATATAATATAATATAATATAATATAATATAATATAATATAATATAATATAATATAATATAATATAATATAATATAATATAATATAATATAATATAATATAATATAATATAATATAATATAATATAATATAATATAATATAATATAATATAATATAATATAATATAATATAATATAATATAATATAATATAATATAATATAATATAATATAATATAATATAATATAATATAATATAATATAATATAATATAATATAATATAATATAATATAATATAATATAATATAATATAATATAATATAATATAATATAATATAATATAATATAATATAATATAATATAATATAATAATATAATATAATATAATATAATATAATATAATATAATATAATATAATATAATATAATATAATATAATATAATATAATATAATATAATATAATATAATATAATATAATATAATATAATATAATATAATATAATATAATATAATATAATATAATATAATATAATATAATATAATATAATATAATATAATATAATATAATATAATATAATATAATATAATATAATATAATATAATATAATATAATATAATATAATATAATATAATATAATATAATATAATATAATATAATATAATATAATATAATATAATATAATATAATATAATATAATATAATATAATATAATATAATATAATATAATATAATATAATATAATATAATATAATATAATATAATGTAATATAATATAATATAATATAATATAATATAATATAATATCATATAATATAATATAATATAATATAGTATAATATAATATGATATAATATAGTATAATATAATATAATATAATATAATATAATATAATATAATATAATATAATATAATATAATATAATATAATATAATATAATATAATATAATATAATATAACATAACACAGATCAACAGCAAAAATGCCGATCAAAAACCACTATATAGATATGATGCATCATGGCTACCTATGTACAAGAATGGTCAAATTTTTCAATTCTATGGAACAATTTTTTTTAAATAATTTTTAAGAAAAATTGTCTATATTTTGAGACATTTCTCCACTTGTGTTGTCATAACTCAAAAACAGCTGCTCCGATTTTGTTAAATTAACTTTAAAGATATTAAGATTTACAATATCTTTAAATCACGTATTTTGTAGTTTTTAATCTGATCGATAGTTTAAACGTTATGAAAAAATTTTTTGGAAAAAAATAAAAAAAACGGTAAAATTTTTTTTCTTTTAAAAAAAATCTGGAAAAAATCGAAAACTGCAAAAAGTATTAAATTTTATTTATTTATAGTGAAGCTACATATCATGTCATTATTTTTGTTATTTGGTCAGAATGTTTAAATCATGTCAATTAAACGGATATGGATCATGAAAATCGATGCATGCTTTAGGTGTTTATTCACAATTAATTGAAGGTGTCGCATTTTTACAAGCACTGTCATTATTTCTTTGGGTTCCATAACAATGCCTAAATAATATTTTTTTTATTGAATGAATTTAAAAACTTTTCGTCGATAAAAATGCAGAACATATAAAGTAGGTGCATTTTACGACACAGATTTTGGAAAACCCCCTTTACATGTACCAAATTATTTGGAAAAAAGTTTATGACATTTTTATGATTCTCAGAATTAAAAAAAAATAAGTAATAAACAAAAGGTAATTTGACTTTTATGATTGCGGTAGCAAAGTAATAAACGCTCATTCGTGGACGCTGCATTGTCACAGTCAATTAAACGTAAAAAAGTAAAGTGCACTTTTTTTATTGATGTGTGTTTTTCCGTTGGCTACCTGTAACAGAATTTTGCACACACAAACTGTACCCATACAAAGGGTTATCCTTAATTATAGTATCTATCACAAAACAGGTCCATAAATATGGCACACTTGGAAATTGCGCTCAGTATTTATAAGAGCTCGTTGAGCTGTTTTATTTCATTCAAGAAGTGTTTGCGATAACGGAAACATCATGTTATCCCTACATAAAGATTAAAGTCATTCAGCTTAGAAGTTAAAAACAATTTTCAAGTATTAATAAAAATGAGCAAGAACGCCAGAACATTTGTATGTAAAAGCAATCCGGATTTATTTTGTTATGTGTGCGGCCAATATATCACCGGAAAAAAACTGCGATGGTCTTGCAATGGTCTTACCGCACGAGGTCTGCTGATGGGTTTGAACTTGCAGTTCTACAATCACAAGAACTTGCATATGCTAAAGATCGGGGTGCAAGCTGTAGTCAAGTGCTTTCATCTTCACCAGGACACTCAACCTCAAGTATATGTTACCAATCAGATAGTTCAGATCCATCATTAACATCTACATCCGAAAATGACGAGTTCATCACACACAAACATTTCTCGCCGAGACTATGGAATCAAGACCAACTTAATGATGGAATTAGAGACCTTGGATTGTCCAAAAGATCTTCTGAAGTACTTGCGTCCCGGATGAAAGAAACAGGTCTCATAACTAAGGAAACTACAGTTTCGTATTACCGTACTCGAGAAAAAGCCTTGCTTCATTATTTTGCTGAAGAGGATGATTTTGTGTACTGCACAGATATTCCTGGTTTGATGACTGCCATGGGCTTACAGAAATACGATTCAAACGAAGGGCGTTTATTTATCGACTCATCAAAACGCAGCTTGAAGTGTGTCCTTTTGCATAATGGGAATAAATTTCACTCCTTGCCGATCGCACATTCAACCAAAGTAAAAGTACAGTACTGTGTAATTGCATTGGTCATGAAGAAGATTAAGTATGATGAACATAAGTGGGTAATTTGTGTTGATCTTAAGATGGTAAATTTTCTCTTAGGTCAACAAACTGGCTTTACCAAATATCCTTGTTTTATATGTTTATGGGACAGCAGATCTAAACCAGAACATTGGAAGAGAAAACAATGGCCTTCTAGGGAAACACTGGTTCCAGGTATGCCAAATGTTATAAATGTGGCTCTAGTGCCCCGAGACCACATCATATTACCCCCTCTTCACATTAAACTTGGTCTGATGAAACAATATATTAAAGCACTTAACAAAGATAGCGAATGTTTCCAGTATATTTCAAGGAAGTTTCCCAATCTGTGTATGGAAAAGCTAAAAGCAGGCATATTTGACGGCCCACAAATTCGCAAATTGGTGAAGGATACTGATTTTGATAGTTCAATATCAGAAATTGAGAAGAATGCTGGGATGCACATATGCAGGGTCGCTGGGATGCACACATGATGGCTGATTTTTACTGGAGTATTCAGAGTAACACTTCGTCATTCAACAATAATAGAAAATCGTGTAAAAGAAAATTCCAGAGTTTTTAGTTTATATTCATTATAATAAATTTAAATAATAAAATATAAATTTTAATAAAATGTAAAATGTGTTTTAAGTTCAATCAACCGAAAGAAGAACATTAACAACTCATTTTTATGTGTATCAAAAAAAAAACTAAAATTTTGTGAAAATGAGCGAATTCACTTAATTGTGAATAAATTCGAAAAGAATCAATCGATTTTTATGACCGCTATCTCATTTTGTTTCTACTACATGTGGCTTTGCGAGAGAGCAATAAATCCGAACAATTTTTTCAGTTTTCGATTTTTTATGATTTAATTAAAACAATAAAATTTGATATTTTCACGTAAAAATTATATTTTTTGCTCCAATTTTTTATTATGACTCCGAAACTACAGAGCCGATTGAAACTCAATATATAAACGGATTAAAGCTTATGTAAATCTAATTTTTTTAAGTTTATTTTAATAATATCGGACTAACCCTTTTGAATTTATCATTAATTATGTGGAGAAACGTCTAAAAAAATTTTAAATTTTACTTAAAAATTTAAAAAAACCTCTCCATAGAATTTAAAGCTTGGACCACATTTGTATTGCTGGAACCGGTATAAAATTTTTTCGTTTTGTTGCCTTGTGTTATTTATATTATTTAATTATTGTTATAAGTTTTATATCTCTATTTTATCATCTAATTGTTATCATTAATTTGTCCTGTAGCTGATGTAAATAAAAATAAATAAATAAATATACTTTATGAGGTCGCAAATTAATTTTTCGATGCGTTACAAACGGAATGACAAACTTATATATACCCTCTGCGTAGTGGTGTGAAGGGTAAAAAATAATATTTTATAAACTATGTCATTTGTCAAAATGTTTAGTGGCTGCGGGGACCCTGAATATGAAATCCGATCGACCTTAAACTTCACATATAGTATTTTTGCATCTTTTTACATGGATCCCGTTTATAGCAGAAGTTATATTCGAGCAATTGCTATGTCGCTTGATCCTAATGTGCTCGTACATATTTTTTTTTGTACGACCGAATCCTGCCCCCTTAACGTGGGGACCGCGTACACATCATGGTCCGGACTCTCGCGGATTCCAAGAGCTGGCAAGTAAATTGTGTGGTCGTAAATCAGCCACAGGCTATGTCATCAGCTGATACTAGTAATAAGCAAACTTAAGCAACATAAAGAACAAAAAATAGTTAATTGAGGTATTCAATTATATCGCCTTTACTTTCAATACATAACAATCAAAATCAACGGAATTGCTTAACATATTATGGTCATGACAAATTCTGCGGAAACGATAAAAAATTCGCATAATTAGTCCTAAAATAGTCCAACTGAAGCGGATTGAAATGTCTTCTGAATCTACAAGGTATGTTAAAATTTAAATTAGATAAAAGAAACTTCGAGTCAACGTCACCGTTCGCAAGGTTGAATGCAAAGGTGACATCCAACATGGTCCTCCTAATCTCAAGAGTTGTAAGTCTGATAAGCTTTAGTCTATTAGTATATGATGGTAAGTCATCATAACTCCAACCTAAACCACGTAGACAGAAGTCAAAAACTTTTTCTGCACAGACTCAATTGCATTGGCGTGAACCTGATAATATGGATTCCATACTATAGATGCATATTCAAAAATTGGTCTTACAAGTGCTGTATAAAGTAGCACATGGATCTGAAAACTCCTTAGCCCATCTTTTGTTGAAATCAAGATCTTGCCTTATTAACAATCATACCAATATGACCAAAGAAGTCAAGTTTCCTATCCATAAGTACACCAAGATCCAGAAATGTGTGAACGGTATCCAATACTATTCCATTAATGCAATACTCGTTAGAATTTTTAAAAAAGTTATAAAATTCAACGCCAATCATTCTGCAACGAGGCATGTCCATCGAAGGTGTTTACCCGTATCAGCAAGAGCATCAGCATCACGTGGTGAAAGTCCACTAGTATTTCTCAAATGAAAAGGTTCAATGCATACACAGCAAGGGACCATATGTTCAGTCTCAGTAAATCTGCATTTTTCACTCGAACACTCCATTATGGCATAAATCAGTTTAAACAAGACGGATAGGAAAAGATTCGTTATTTCGATATTCCATATTGTCACAAAACATGATATTGTAGACACAAACCAGTTGCACTTCACAATATGTTATAGATCCGATAAGCACTAGATTGAAAATCTTACCAGTATAGAGAAAACTTACCAGTATAGAGAAAAATATGAAAGAACATATGGAAACAAGTAGACAAAATATTTTTTGTTATTGTTACACAAAATAAAAGAATATCATTGTTGTTGGATAAATTCACAAAAATTAATTTAATTACAAATCACATACAAATGCTCATTATCAAATTTAAACTTTAAATAATACTTTCTTTAAAAATTGTGATTTAAACACAGAAAAGTTTTAGAAAATTGCACAGACTCTTAAAACACGACTAACACACAGTATACGTTGCATATATTTTATTTCTTTATTTATTTATTAGGTCAATGGAATAAATCCTTACAGACCTGTATAAATGATATAATTACATATGTACATTAGTGTTATAACTTTTTTTGGACGTCATTCTCCCGAGGGCCTATCTAATGGCGAATATTGTATTGATGGTAAAAAAACAATTTCAGTTCAATTTGGTAAAAAAAAACCTTACGCACCTACTCCGATTTCTAAAATGCCTTTAATAATTTTTTTTAATTGTTTTTTAAATAACAAATTTTTTTAAATATGGTTAATACATAAGCAAGTGTGAAACAAATAATAACAATAAATTATTATAACTAGGTATTGAAAGAAATAAACTTTAAGTTCAGAGTACGCGATGTTTTACAAAGGGGATATATATCTTGTACTATTTTTACTCCACATTCCGCACATATATTACTGCTTTGTTTGTTTGGAATTGTAGATGGTGTAGGTACCCAATGTCTGTAGAAACATTCCTGAGCTTTCGTAAAATTTATTAATGACTTGTTTAACTGTTCAAAATCATTTTCATGGTAACAATGGTCCGAAAACCAGATTTGAAACTATACATCAGCAATGAAATCACATATAGGTTGTAAAAGTTTTTGGTAACTGGGAACAAGAATAAATGCTAAAATAGTAAATATTGCTCTCGAATTCCACCTTGCATTACTAACCGATGGTACCGTTTAAAATTATATAAATGGGAATATTCCGTTGATTTTAAAATATTTATATGCAAAGCAAAGTTCATACAAAAACTGCATGTCATCTCTCCACTTAATTTTGGTTAATTCAAGCACAACTTTATTTTGTTTATAAGACGCCTTTAGATTTTCGTAATTATTTAATAAATCTGATATGAACGGGTACGCAATGTTTGGAGATGAAGTTTTTCCATCCAGTAACTCATCCATTACATGCCTTAATACCAAATCAAGGACATGGTGCTGGCACCCGATGTATTGTGGTGGAGTCAATGCCATATGTATGAAATGGTTCTGAAGCAAAGTTACGACACCATTTTTTACGCCAGTATTTACACTTGTAGTGTCACATATTATCATTCTGATAGACGTCCATAAATTAAATTTATTTAAAGTGTCCCTGATGCCGTTGTATATTGTAAGTGATTTCCCATTATCAAGCACTAGAACTGCTAACTATATCTCTGTCTGTTCATTTTTATTTATTTCTACTTGAATTTCTTTTTTTTTTCAATTTTCTTGCCATCAAAATGCAAACACCACTCTTTATCTTTTAATGTTTGTATATAAAACTGTTCTCTTTGCTCAGAAGATTTTATTACAGCCCTATAAATTCCAGCCTGTGATGGCGTAGGTAGAGCTATCCAGACTTAGCCAAATTTTGACAAATTTTTGATGCTTTGTTTGTACTAACTTTTACATCAGTAACTAAGTTTACAGCTGGTTTTATTGACAGTTTAGTTGGTCTATGTCATACTGTTGGCGTGTAACTATCGTCAGTTTCATCATCAGCATCTTGATCACTATCGAACATTGGCGAAGAATCTGAATCAGAGGATATATCTTCTATAATTTCTGATTCAAATTTTAAATCAATTGCTTTGGTAGTAATATTAAATAGTTTTTCAAATGTAATACTTTTAGGACGTTTTAATATCTTCTTATAATATTTAACTAAAACCATCATGACGAATTGTTTTCAGTTTAAGCTTCTGCCATAGATTTAAAAGCTCATCAGCTATAATTACATACCTTTTGTTTTTACACTTTTCAAAACTGACCAACGCATTAAATCTTCCTATAACAGCTTCTTCCTTTGGAATTCTGTTTAAGTCATGTAATGGTATATCAACGACAGGTATATCTCTACTGTTTTTAACAACTTCATGAAATTTAGTTAAGTTATTGGTCCAAATTTTGCCATTTTTTCAACACTTATTTTGCTTTTCTTATAATTCATTTTGACCAAACCGATTTTATTTTATTTCATTTATTTTTTTTTGCAACCAATATAGGAAAATGGTAAGAATTTTAATGAATTTCGATTAAAATATTATATTATTTCAATAAACAAAAATACCCGTTTGTACGTAGTGTTAATAAAAACTTCAATGTGTTTGGTGCGCAAACTTTTTTAACGATCGCGAAAAAGTAAAAACGCAGTCCTTAATATTTTTCCATGCCCTACAGGATTTTGCCTCGGGAGATTTGATATTTGAAAAAAATGCAAAAAGTTATAACCCTAATGTACATATATTGAAACAATTAAATAGATTCACAAATAAAAACAAATAGTTAGGAATTTAAGAAAATAATGATATTATGCTTATAATCACAACAAGTTCTTCTAAAAGGATCAGCACGAGCATAGTTGGTTTGAAAAGATTTAACAAAGAGTGGTTGGAATTGGCGTGATACTCTCTGAGGAACATTAAAAGTTATATTGTTGACAAGAAAGTCAGAACAGAATTCACCATTAATTAGGTTGATCATAAATGTTACTTTTAGCATAGTCCTACGGCTTTCCAAAGTAGGTAATTTTATTAATTTAAATCGACCAACGTATGAAGGTAGATTAATTGCAGAATTTCAAGGTAAGCCACGTAAGCAAAAGAGTAGAAATTGTTTCTTCACAGACTCGATTCGTTGAATATGAATGTTATAGAAAGGATCCCATATTATTGACCCATATTCTAAAATAGGTCTTACAAGAGATGTAAAAAGTTGTTGGTTATGTAAGGATCAATAAATTCTTTTGCCCATCTTTTAATAAATGCTAGTGTACCTCTAGCTTTATTAACTGTCATGGTGACGTGAGATACAAAGTTTAATTTATGATCAAGTAGAATCCTTAAATCCAGAAAAGTATCAACAAGTTCAAGCTAATATCCGCCCAAAAAGTAGTTAGCATTAGAAACATTATTTCTAGAAAACGCCTACATTTACATTTTTTCAAATTCAGTTCCATTAGGTTACGGTTGCACCACGAAAAGAAATTGTTGAGATCTTATTGAATATGAATATGATCTTTATGTTGACAGCAACTTAAAAAAATTTTAACATCATCAGCGTACATTAAAACGTTGCAAAAATTTATCACTTTTGGAAGATCATTGATGAAAAGGGAGAAAAGAATTGGTCCAGGATGTCTTGAGGAACATCAGAAGTCACGGTAATATCTGACATATTATTATACATTACACGTTCTCTCAGAAAGAATATGATTTTATCCATTTAAGGCTTAATGGTGTTAAACCTAATAAATCCAATTTGATCAGTAGAAGGTTATGGTTTACTTTATCGAAAGCCTTACTAAAATCGGTGTATACTGCATCTGTTTGTTTTTTTCTTGACAAAACCATCGTTAATTATTGTCGTAAAATAAAGCACATTTGTAACGGTAGAGCATCCTTTCCGAAATCCGTGTTGAAATGGTGACAAAATTGACGATGAGTGATAGCACAAAAAATCTGTAATAAATTTCTCGAAAAGCTTAGGGATTGCACTAAGTTTAGCAATACCACGGTAATTAGAAACATCTGATCTATTTCCAGATTTAAATAATGGAATGATGTAAGAAGCTCTCCAAAATTTTGGAAAATAACCGTTTTTATTGACGCATTAAACAACAGAGTCAGTGGTGTTGCCAAGGAAGTAGCACAATAATTGAGTAAAAAACTAGCTAATCCATCAGGTCCATGAGTAAATGAAACTTTAAGTTTCTTCAGGCTATTAACAAGTTCTGCCTTATCAATTAGGGGAAAAGATATAGCTTGATTTGTGTTTATTGGATATGAACAATATTGAGCAACAGAATATGTACTAGCAAAAAGTCTGCAAACATGTTACTTATTATAGTATCATCACTAGATTCGATATCGTTAAATTTCATTACAGATAGATAACCAGTAGTTTTTTTTTTTGAATTAACAAAGTTGTAAAATGCTTTAGGATCACGATTGAAATCTTCCTTCATTTTGTTTAGATAGTTTTTGTATAAATAATTGTTAAGAATATTATATTCGGCACGATGAATGGAGTATTTTTCAAAAAATACAAGAGAACCAAAAATTTTATACTTTTTATAATACTTGTTCTTCAAATTTTTTAATCTTGATAGTTGTTTTGAGTTCCAAGGCGGGCCAGTTCGTTTGTAGACAGAACGCTTTGTGATGCATTCATCCATAAAAGAATACATAGTTCTATAAAAGACCTCCACCATTAAATCAATAAAGTATGGCACAACAAATCATTCCAGTTAGTGTTAGAAATTAGATCAATCAATTTGCTATAGTTGGTTTGTTTAAAACAAAAAACTTAATCTTTATTAATACGAATATTGGATCCACCAAAAGTAGGCAAAGCACAGCTAATTTCAAAAGTTGGATGAAAGTTATCTTCCGGCAAGGTGATAGGATCAGAGCGAGTTATTATACAATCTTCTGCATTATTTGTAAATACCAGATCTAGCACTTTACCGTATTCATTAGATATGCCATTCATCTGGTAAAGACTAAGATCAACTATCTCATTCAATATTAAATCATCACAGTTATTAGATTTAATTGGAATAAAATCCGGAGCATCAGGCGAATTTTTCCATATAGATGGTGAATTAAAATCTCCAACAACAAAAATTAAATCCTCAGGTTTAGCACGTTGAGCAACTGATTTGATGGCCTGAACGTGTTCAAGGTATATTTCTTCGGGAGAATTAGGAAGTATATACGAACAGGTTATGAAAATGATTTTATAATTAAGCTTTATCATTACACTGACAAACTCAATATTTGGAGAAGATTCAGATTGAAGAGATTCGGAAGCAAACAGGTATGACACAGCAATTAAAACACCACCACAATTACGATCGTTTCTGTTATATCTATATATTTGATAATTGTTACATAGTAACTCAGAATTAAAAACATTATCTTTCAGCCATGTCGCAATAAAGATGATAACATGAAAATTAAAATCATAACTGTTAACTAGTATATTAGACATTTTAGTATATAAACCACGAACATTCTGATACATAATGATTAGTCGTTCAACGGGTAAAGAATCAAGTTTTTTGAATGAATGTTCAAATTCGTATTTTCATTTATTCGATGTCGGGGCGGAAGCTCAGCAATGCTGTTTCTCCGTGGATTTTCTTCAAATTCATATTCACGAACTAAAGTATTCACAGGCCAGAAACCAGGGTTAACGATTTGCTCATAAAGATCGAACGGAACGGTTGTTTTAAAAGATGTAATCCTTCTTGGTACGGAATAGGAAAATTTATATATCATAACATCAGCTTTATAATTTAGTTTAGAGTTTATATAAAAGTTAATGTCATCAGTGGAGGTATCCGAAGAAAGACGCGAAATAAAAATTGATTTTTTTGGCGGTATTACTTTTAGTTGTTTCGGTAACGCCTCTTCATTAGTTAAAGATGGTGGAATAGCAGTTGTGGCGTCAAGGACGTATTATTTAAAGATGGTAGCATTGCAGTTTTAGACATCAAAGGAGAAGTATTTGTAAAAGATTGTGGATTATCAGTTATAAGTATCGATGAAGCTTTATTAAAAGATGGTAGGATAGCATTTTAAGGCATCAAAGGAGAAGTAATTGTCATAAGCATATTTGCAGAATTCAGAGTTGTATGTATCGAAGAAGCAGTAGTATTATCAGGGTTTTCTGTATTCATGAATCTGGGTGACTTACGGCGATTTGGAGATGGTAATTTAGGTGATTGGAGTCCATCCAATGACTTGAAATCATCGAAAAGCTTTCCATAAGAGTTTATTTGCCCGGATAAATTAGCAAAATGGTTTTGAATTGCAAAAAATTGTTTTTAGTGCTTTGGAAGAAGCGGTAAAAATCATCGCCAATTTTTTTACGGTCATTACAGCGCCAATGCAAGTTTTTATGCTTCGATACCGATTCGGCTACTAAACCAGATAAGCCACTGCATTTAAAGTGACATACACCAAGGCAAAGCCAGCAACTCATCATTCTCTCGTCATGACCTTCCAAAGAACAGCCTTTTTTAAACATGCCATTTTAAGAGATTTAATTTAGTTTTATTGAGGATTTAGATTTTTAAAATAACTGGCAGCACTTATTGTTTATTAGGAATTGTTATTGTTGTTGTTTAGTTTTGCTATTGGTTTTTTTTGTCTTTTCTTTTTGGAAATGGAGAGATTTTAGTATCTTTTGACGCGGTTTCCTTATTTACAAATATCCCCGTACATACTATTATACGGAATATTATGATGAAATGGTCAATAATTAAGGAATTGACAAGAATCCCCAGTACAAAATTTCTTGAAATTTTAAAATTTTGTTTGACTGATAATTATTTTACATGCAACAATCAGGTTTTTAATCAAATAGTTGGAATGCCAATGGGCAACCCGCTCTCACCCACCATAGCAGATATAGTTCTTGACGTTCTACTTGACGATGCGATAAAGGAATTAAAAGATAAAAATATAAAAATTAAATATATAGCAAAATATGTCGATGATATAATAGCTATAATACATTTTGATGACAAGGATGAAATTCTCAATACACTAAACAGACATCATCCGAAACTTAAATTTACGATAGAAGTAGAGGAAAACAAGGAAATTTCATGCCTTGACATGAAAATACGGAGAGATGGCAACAAAATCACGTTCAATTGGTATTCTAAGGCAACGGCATCTGGTAGATTGATGAATTTTAATGCGACGCAACCCAAAAACCAGATTGTTAATACTGCAAGAAATTTCATCGAAAGAGTCTTAACGCTTAGTGACGAAAAGTTTCACACATTAAATAAACAGAAAATACGACAAATACTTTTAGCAAATAGTTTTCCAAATGACATTATTAAAATGTTAATCCACGATATAACCCAGCGTTTAAAATATAACAAACAACGTGACAACACTAAAAACAAGGAGGATGAACAATTTTACAGTGTACAATACATCCCTGGGTTAACTGACAATAAGAATATGAGAACAACAATAAATGAGAATAACATAAGCTTTGCTTATAAAGCAAATCGAACACTTAGCGCAATATTTACTAACGTAAAAACACCAGTAGAGAAACAACAACAAAGCTACGTTGTGTATGAGATAACGTGCAAGTAGGCTTGCCAGATTTGAAATTGTTTAAAACAGTACATCAAAAAAAAAAAACAGTACAATTCGAAAAAAAACAGTACATATTTTATTATAATTTTCAATTCAACACATAACATTGCTATAAAAAATAAGTCAATAAAAACAAAAAAAAAACAAATTAATAACTATGAGAACAAAACGAAAATAATTGCATTGATTTACAAAAAGGCACATAGTAAACTTTTATGTTTTTGTATCAAAAACAAATATAAGAATTAAATATAATTAATATTTATCGGTTTTTTGTACATACTTTACAATACATTTTTGTCCGTTTTCAGACTTTAAAAAATTATAAAATTCATTACATGTGTATCCAAAATTAGTTTTTATAATTAATTCGCTTTCCAAATTATCTATACAAAGTCTGTTTCTTTCTTTTCTCCAAAACGAAAACATTAAACTAAAAATTCTTTCAGTTCCAGCATTAGAATGGGGAATGGAAAAGATAAAATTGCATATCTTTTCAAAATTTGGATATGTGCCACTATTTAAAAATTCTCTCCATTTTTCGCCAACTGCTTTTTCTTTTTCCACCGTTTCAGAAAAAGTCTTTAAGGACAAAAATTCATCGAAAAGTAAATCCATATCAATATGTTTAATTGAAAATAATTTTACAATAACAGAAAAATCGTTAAATGAAATAGTAGAATTTAAATTGAAAACACTTAGTTTTTTGAAATTATTACTTATCAAATCATAATGTTCTTCAATATAACTTATTATCGCATTTAAAACAGCGTCAGCTCTCTTTTTAAATAATGCGACTTCCTGAAGATTGTCACAATTACTCAATATTGTACCAGCTAAATAGCCATAAAACTCTTCAGCTTTTTGTTGCAGAAATTTGTCATGAATTTGTTTAATTATTTGAAACATATCAATAACTACCAAGGTATTCTCTTCTAATTTTTTTATGCAGCATAATAAAGTAGTTCCAACATTGTGCACAAATCCTAAATAAGCTTCTGCAGTCTCAAGCTCAAAAAAATTTCGTAAAAGAGATGGACAATCTTGTGAAAGAAAATACATTTTTATTGCTGTATAATTCTTGAAAAGTCTTTCTATTGCTGGAGTTAAAGTAAGCCATCGAGTTGGTACATGACGAAGCATGTCACTCCAATCCATGTCACAAAACTCAAAAATTTCTTTAAGATTGGTTATTTTTTTTGTTGAAGAGCTAAACTCATTAAAAACTTTTATGACAATATATTCCAAATCATATTTTAATAGTTTTAATGCACTTTTAAATGCGTTATTAAGAATGTGACACAAACAACCTACACCGATTATATCTGGATTACTTTTTTTAAGTTCTACAAAAACGCTTTTTCTGCAACCAAAATTAACGTTTGCGTTATCTGCGCAGAAACTTGTCACGTTCAGTAAACTTAAACCACCACCTTCTAATTTTGATTTTAATGTGTTTGCAATGTCAATTGACATTTCTGAGTTTGAATCATAAAAGCTAAACAATTTTGTGTTAATTCCAGATTGCTTTGAAAAATATCTTATGACTATAGGAAATGTTTTTATATTTCCTTTATTTGACGCGTCGGTCGAAATAGAAAATGGATGATTTTTATCCAAGTCTTTTATTAAAGTTTCAATAGAATACTTAGCCAGTAAATTTGAAGTAATTTTACAACACTTTGTCCTTCCACAAGAAAAATTTGATGCAACATTTGAGTCAGAAAACATTAATTTGAAGAGCTTGCTGCCACAGTCTGCCGAATTATAGCTGTGACTATGCATGACCGTATGATATGCAAAACAAGCCTCTGCCATAGCGCTATTTTGACGATTGCATTCTGTTTTATTCGAATTTCCGCTTATAAAAAAAGAAACTGACTTCTGTTGACTGCTGCTTACTGCATTTCGCATGTGCTTAGCGGTTTTCATATGACGCTTGACATCGCATATTCCTCCATTAGCAATGGAGAAGACAATTCCACAAGCCGAACACTTAGCAGCTGATTCATCTTTTGTCTTAAGCAACCAATTAAAATAATTTTTCCAGCAATCTTTAAATTTATTCTTGCGCCGATTTATAACTTTTTCATTTTGTCTGCCAGTTGATGGACAATTTACTTCTTCAACATCGATGATTGACAGAGAGTCGTCAGATTCACTGAAGTCATTTTCCATTTTTAGCTATAAAAGCAAAATATTAAAATAAAATGTTAAACGAACAATTTATATTTTTATACCAGTTGTCTCACCGTATACTTAAAGAGATGTCCAAGCGTTTAATATTTTATTTTTCGCAGCCTTTTCTATGTATGTATGTTTTTATATGTTATTTCAAATGAACGGTAAATACTACAAGAACAAAAACATTTTAAGTAAGCAAATGAAAGTGATAGCATAACAAAGCGGAATAAAAAGATATCACAGAGCGATTCATACAAATTAAAAATTTCGCACACGGAAAAAAAGTTTTAAAAACATATATACACTTAAATTTTTTTTCAGATAATGAAAAAACAGTACAAAAAACAGTACTATATTAAAAAAACAGTACTTTTGCGTACTGATTTAGGTGTTATGCATAAAACAGTACTTTTTATAAAAATCAGTACATGTACTGATAAAAACAGTACGAATGGCAACCGTACGTGCAAGGGAGATGACAATCACAAATGTTATATGATTTATATAGGCACAACAAAGAGAACACTAGCCACAAGGATGTTAGAACATAAAACAGACATAACGAAAGCGAAAGAGTCGACAGCATTGGCACAACATATTCTAAAAACAGGTCACACAGCTGACTTTGAAAAAGTAAAAATACTGGACAAGGAAAAGAATGAAAAGAAAAGGTATACAAAAGAAAGTTTACGAATTCAACAGCAGATAATGAGAACACTAAATTTGAAAGAAGACACAAACAATATAAATGCAAGCTATAGAGTTGCCATTAAATAAACTGTGATATTAAATTGAGTTGTGTTTATTATTATGTCAGTGTTTTTATGTTTTTTGTTAATTATTAAATGTAAAAAATTTTTTATATTTTAATGTAATAACGTCAACATTGGTAAGTTTTTAAATGTTTTGGTGATAAATTATTGTATTAATAAATTGTTTTCATATTTTTATTAATAAGTTGACGAGCTGCAGAGGAAGTCGACATATAATCGACGAAACTTCGAGCAAAATTGTATTAAAATTGACTTTAATTACATAAAACTTTAGGCCTAATTAGCTTAAGAAAATAATACGCTCAATTTAGTTGTTTATTGTTGGTAATTTCGTGTATTGAAGAAAGAAATTTTATAAAAGAAATATTTAAAAAATGCGGCCTTTAAAATAAGCTTTTTGTATTGACTTTTTTT
This sequence comes from Cordilura impudica, assembly GCA_963682025.1. NCBI lineage: Eukaryota > Metazoa > Arthropoda > Insecta > Diptera > Scathophagidae > Cordilura > Cordilura impudica. Next base: position 10,908 of record CAVMKG010000170.1, on the reverse strand, counting down.
GGCAAACCAGAAATAATTAAACGGATTTTTTAGCATTAAACACAAAATTATATATTCTTTAATACAAAAGTTATTGACGAAAAACATGGAGCACAATTCAAGATAAACTGTCTTACATGAAGGTTCTCTCTCTATTGTATATGTGTATATATTAGGGTTGGTCAATTATTTTTACTCCATGCGCTCATTGCGATTCTGGTACTATGTGCCATAACAAATATATTTGCCCAAGGAACCATACCTCTAAAATCATTTTCGAACTCTCCAAAATTTCGATGAAAAATCGATTTATTTCGTATATGGGTACCCTATATAAAATTATCGCAATTTTGGAAGGTTCAAAAATGATTTTGAGGTACGGTTCCCCACGTAATTTGGAAATTTATTATATATGTGACAATATTTTGTTATTAACCCCTTGCCTTATGATTTAATTTAAAAGAAGCATGATGCAACTCTGTGCGGGCGTTATCAGTGTTAATAGATAAATTAAAATAACGGTTGTTTGTTAAGTATAATAAATTTGCTGTTACTACTTTTGAAGCATTTTAACGCGGACGACAATCGTCATTTCCACTTAAGAGGTTAATTGTGAAAAAATATGGCAAACCACGTTATTTACTCATTAGCTGGTACAAAAGTGCCGCTGGCGCAAAAAAAAAATACAAATATAAGTAATGTTATAATTCCTATTTTCTCCTGAAAATTTACAGAAAATTCAACTTTACCCCCTTATATCTCCAGCACTTAAGGAGCTACAACGTCATTACGTAAATTAAAAAGAAGCTTACGGTAACTGCTTTTACCGCGTTTTGGTAACTACATACATTAAATACGTTATTTTTGGAGATAATGCCACGTTTTCAAAAAAAAAAATTTTAAAAAATATAAAAAAATGAATAGGTTCATAACGAGTTAATGGATTTCGATAAAAGATAAAAGGCACTCAAGTAAGCTTTCCAATGATTTATTGCTGAAGTCCGATGATAAGTAACAAAGTTATGTACAAATCAAAGCAAAGCTCTGTCGGTCCATAACTCCGAAAATAGGATCGACCGCTGTGACGGTGATCTTTTTTGCTCTGCACTGTAGCAAAAGAATTTCTGGTACAGGCAGAATAAGAAAGAAGAAAAAATAATAACCTTGATCTTGAAATTATTTTCAAGTTCAAGTATGTACATATAAACAACGCCTTATATGGTAATAGGTTGATAGCATTTTTTTCTCTTCATTGTGTTGTATTAAATCATGAACACATTCATATGCAATCATGCTGGTCAAACCACGTATTTTCTTGTATTGATCTCACTTGCTCTCATAGTCATATATGAGTGGGAGTGTTATAAATACTAGAGAATATTATGAATGCATATGAATGTTCTCAATGAATTGGTGGTGATTTTGTTTTTTTAATAAACAGGTTTTTATCTAGAGATAATGAATGAAGGAAAAAGATTAGCTTGAATAAAAAGTCATTTTTATAATTAAGAGGAGTCGAAATGTAGTTGTGCAAGTAAAAGGTTGAGGAAAAACCTCCAAAAAAAAATTTAATTTAAGTTTAATAAAAAAATGAAAGTTTAAGAAAATTAAAAATTAAATATTTAAAATTAGTGTAAAAGTTAAATTAAAACAAATAAAATAAAAGTAAAGTTAAGTTTAATAAATAAAAAAAAAAGAGACTAATATTAAGAAAAGAAACGAATGTTTAAAAAATAAATAATTGAAACATAAAATAAAATTAAAGAGGAGTTGAATTTTGTTTTTTGAATTAGATGGTTGAGGAAAAACCTCTTAAAATTAAAAAAAAATGTAGTTTTAATTTTAGAAACTTTAAGAAAAAAAAAAACTTTAGATTTTAATGAAATGTGAATTTAGAAAAAGAAGAAAGCGTTCTGAGCAAAATTTTAAGTTAATTTAAATAAAAAAAAAGAGACACTAATGTTAAGAGAGAAAATAATGTTTAAAAATATATAATTGAAAAATATAATAAACATATAAAACAAATTAAAGTGTTAAGCAAAATTAAGATAAAAAAAAAATTAAAGTTTAAGAAAGTTTAAAGAAATATAAAATTAAACGTAAGAACAGAAAATAAGTTAAGTTTAATAAATTAACAAAAAAAAAAAAAAAAAAAAAAAATTTTACAGACACCGCAACATACATAAATATTAATTTGTGTAAACGCAACCTAGAAAAGAACAAAACACTGCGGAACAAAAAAAAATGATTTTTAATAAAAACAGAATTAAAAGTTTAATAAATTTAAATGAAGGGAGTTTTTAAATAAATGTAAAAAAAAAGAACTTAATTGCAGTAGTTAAACTTTGTGAAAGAGCATGAATTCAAAGAACACAAAATGGCAGACAAACCAAAACGTCCTCTATCCGGATATATGATCTGGCTTAACTCTGTCCGTGAAGGCTTAAAGAAGGAAAACCCCGGCCTCAGGCAACAACAACAATAAGTCGGTAATTTTGATTTTTACATACAAATAATTTTCTACATTTATATTAAAAATAAAAAATTTTATAAAATATAAAGAATTTGCTAAGACAAAAAAAAAATTGTACTAAATTTGCTAAATATAAAATGTTTTAAAATATAAAATCAAATAATATTTTTCCTACATTAAGAAATGTTCCGAAATATAAAATTAAACTCAACATTTTACTACGTTAAGAAATTTTTTCTAATTATAAATTTAAACTAAATATCAAATATTTTTAGATATGAGGTTTGCTAAAATTAAAATTGTGCAAAAATCAAAATTGTGCAAAATTTAAATTTTTCTACTATTAAAGATTTTCCTAAAATTTAAAAAAAAAACTTTCCTAAAAGTAAAAAAAAAAAAAAATTGTCCTATAATTAAACTTTTCTAAATCTTGCTAATTATGGTATAAAATTAAAAGAACAAAAAGAAAAACAAAAAATTTTCTAAGATTTATCTAACTATAAATAGAATTTTTTTTCTAAAGATTTTTCTAATTAGAATTTAAAAATTTTCTATATATGAAATTTTTCTAATTAAAGCAAATTTTTGTAAGTAAAAATTAGCTAAATATCAAATATTCTAAATATAAAAATTTACCTAAATACAAAATTTATCTAAAATTACATAAAAGTCTTCTAATTATAAGATTTAAATTAAAATTTTCCTAATTCTACACTTAAGCTGAAATTAAAATTAAGCTAAAATTAAAATTTTTCCTAAATTTAAAATTTCCCTAAATTTAAAATTTCCCTAAATTTAAAATTTTCCTAAAACAGAATTTTGCTAAAATTCAAAAATTCTTCTAAAATTAAAATTGAGCTATATTTAAAAATTTTCCTAAAATTAAAATTTCCCTAAAATTAAAATTTTGCTAAGAAATAAAATTTTGCTAAACTGAAAATTTTTCTAAAAAGTAAAATTTTGCTAAAATAAAAAAAAAAAAAATTAAATAAGTTTTGCTAAATATGTATAATTAAAATTTTAAGAACCCTAAAAATGAAGGGTAAATAAAAAAATTTGTTAAAACCCAATGTAGAAAACCAAACCAAACCAAAATCTTCTCATTTTGTGGGTTACCTCCAATTGAGATGGAGTCGAGGTAACATGGTAGGGAGGGCAAAAAGGGGCAGAACACCTCGTCCCCAATCCCAAGGTAAGTATGGCCATCCATCCATTTAGCGTCCGTGTTTTGACAGTTTTTTTAAATCACACGTGAAAATCTGTAGTGCGGTTTCCCTGGGCCTGAGCAAGACCCCACCCATCCGGCGAGCTAGGCACCTACGCCAGCACGTGCGACCAGCAAAGGAAACGGAAGCGGATCTTCCACCAACGCCGCACCATTACACCGCTATAAAAAAATTATTTCTCTTAAATCAACCCAAAAGCCCCTAACCCCATCACTAAAAATTAATGCGTAAAAAGATCGATTTTTTAACAAAACCTTAAGAAAAACATTTTTTTGGAAAAACTGCTATCGCCATCGTTTTTAGCGTACAATTTCACCTTGGAAAGGTAATATTAAAAAAAATTTAATCAACCGTTCTTTTTTTACTACCTACTAAAAAACCTTAAAAATAAAAGTTGAGAAAAAGTCAAAAAATTTCAATTTGGACGCCTCGAAAATGATTTTTTTGATATGTCGTAGTGCAACTTTTTTTTCCTCAGGCCCAAAAGCTATCGAAAAATCGATGGCACAAATATTTGTCCTAACAACTTGGCCAACCCTAATGTATATATATTTATATTATTTTCATTATTAATTTAAGATTCATATAAATGTACATACATTTGAAACATTAAAGGTCTTCGGTACTAAATGGTTGGGGACCACTGGTATAGGGTATCGTGTATTCAGGCTATACCATTTATTGAGCATGCTCCTATTGTCAGGTTATGAACTTCCTCTTATGACTACTGAATTTGTTAATTAGTCCCCATGTAATGCATATTGGAATAACTGAGGTGTTAACAAAAAAAGGTAGTGGAGATACACCACTATGTTAAAATACCATAATCTTTTGACAAAAGCTTTATAAGTTAATAAATCAAATCTTGTCGAACATTAAAAGTGATATTTATATAAATATGAATTTTTACTACTTTAGGTCGCATTATGATTTGTCCTTATGGAACCAATTAACGCCAAGTAATTTTGAAACATCGTGCAGAATATGTTTGCTCTATTTAGAGTTAGATGTGAGAAACAATTTGAGAAATAATAGGTAAAAAATTGAATTTGTGTTTTAATATTATTGAATATATTTTATTCTTTCCTTTTAGTGATTTATGGCTGAAAGTGTTTAATCGCTTGCTTTTCTGTATTGGCAGTTTTCAAATAACTGCAGCCAGTGATATAAATATTTATAAACTGAGACTAACATATCTAAATTTTTTATTATTAAATGAAAAACGTCAATTCAAGGATTGTCTTCTGTGTCTGCAGCAAATGCTAAAGATCTTTTCAAAACAGAATCCATCATTTATTTTGCATTTACCGAATTCAAATTATGTTTGTATTAATACTAGATTTATTGAAAATACGCAATTTCAATACAAGAGGTAACTATATTACGATTATTTCAAAGTATATAATTTTGATAGAATATATTCATAACAATTTTAATTAATTTTAGACAAATTGAAGTTAATGACATACCTAAGTTGTATGAAAACGGAGCATGGTCTCAACTTACAGAAATATTAATAAGTAGCATTGAATCAAGAAATAATTATGTGGACGAGAATTCGTTAAAAGATTTCATCTTAGAAATAGAAATTCTTTTGCAATCATTATGGAACATTTCTTCTTATGAGGTAAGTATATTTAGTTCTTTATATTTATGTTATTGAACTGACTCTGTGTTAAGCCTTGTTATATGTTAACATATTTTTGGAAGTTTTTCTACTTGGAATTGCTTTTTTTTATCGGGGAAACTCGAAAACCCATCATGGGTATCAGCATTGCTGTTTATTGCTGGTTGTCGCATTCTGCATATACTTGGAGTGTATGTGTGATCAGCATAAATCGTGCATTGAACAATTTTTATCGATATTGATACTTTATTCGTTCCACACACAATGTATTCATTGTTGATAATTATTGATACTTAATATGTTCGACACACAATGTATGTATTGGCTAGCAAGGTTCACTACAGTACACTACATCCTTACCCTTTGGAGAAAAATTAGGGGAGTGATATTTCTTATCGTCTTCATGATACCATTACAAAATTTCTTAATATATTATTTAATATAGTCACAATTTATTGGTGCAGTATAATAATATTTAAATTTCTTAATATGTTACTTAATACAATTATATAATAATTAGGGAATTCATAAGTTGTACTAAAGTTGTATGTTGTAAAGAAATATAAGACGCCAACTAGGACATATGTGAACAACCTGTCGTAT
>CAVMKG010000169.1:103763-218763 GCA_963682025.1 Cordilura impudica | reverse complement strand
TATTATATTATATTATATTATATTATATTATATTATATTATATTATATTATATTATATTATATTATATTATATTATATTATATTATATTATATTATATTATATTATATTATATTATATTATATTATATTATATTATATTATATTATATTATATTATATTATATTATATTATATTATATTATATTATATTATATTATATTATATTATATTATATTATATTATATTATATTATATTATATTATATTATATTATATTATATTATATTATATTATATTATATTATATTATATTATATTATATTATATTATATTATATTATATTATATTATATTATATTATATTATATTATATTATATTATATTATATTATATTATATTATATTATATTATATTATATTATATTATATTATATTATATTATATTATATTATATTATATTATATTATATTATATTATATTATATTATATTATATTATATTATATTATATTATATTATATTATATTATATTATATTATATTATATTATATTATATTATATTATATTATATTATATTATATTATATTATATTATATTATATTATATTATATTATATTATATTATATTATATTATATTATATTATATTATATTATATTATATTATATTATATTATATTATATTATATTATATTATATTATATTATATTATATTATATTATATTATATTATATTATATTATATTATATTATATTATATTATATTATATTATATTATATTATATTATATTATATTATATTATATTATATTATATTATATTATATTATATTATATTATATTATATTATATTATATTATATTATATTATATTATATTATATTATATTATATTATATTATATTATATTATATTATATTATATTATATTATATTATATTATATTATATTATATTATATTATATTATATTATATTATATTATATTATATTATATTATATTATATTATATTATATTATATTATATTATATTATATTATATTATATTATATTATATTATATTATATTATATTATATTATATTATATTATATTATATTATATTATATTATATTATATTATATTATATTATATTATATTATATTATATTATATTATATTATATTATATTATATTATATTATATTATATTATATTATATTATATTATATTATATTATATTATATTATATTATATTATATTATATTATATTATATTATATTATATTATATTATATTATATTATATTATATTATATTATATTACATTATATTTTATTATTCATACTCATTATTCATTATTATATTATTCATATTCAACGAATCTTGTCTGTACAAAAAAAAATTCTACTCTTTTGTTTACGTGGCTTACCTTGGAATTCTGCAATTAATCTACCTTCATACGTTGATCGACTTAAATTAATAAAACTACCTACTATGGAAAGCCGTAAGACTATGCTAAAAGTAGCATTTATGATCAACCTAATTAATGGTGAAATCTGTTCTGATTTTCTTGTCAAAAATATAAATTTTAATGTTCCTGAACAAGTGTCATGCCAATTCCAACCACTCTTTGTTAAATCTTTTAAAACCAACTATGCTCTAGCTCAGTGGTCGCCAAAGTTTTTGAACGAAGGGCCAAATTAAGTTTTACAAAATATGAACTGGGCCAAAAATAAAAAGCACTAATAGAAGAAAAAAAGTTTTCTTATGCAAGATTTTGTAAATAAATTTATAACACTAATAATTTATATTTTTTAGATTTTTATTTTTATTGAAAAAGTAATTAAAAACAGCATTAATGAGAATTATGCAACTGGGATTAAGTTGCATTTATTAATGTTTATATGTTTTTGAGAAACTGATATCCGCAGAATTTCCACCAAATGAGAATCAGTCAATATCTCACGAAATTGACTTTTAATATATTTCATACGATAAAATGGTTGTTCGCAAATATAAGTGCTTCCAAATATTGATATGTGCTCACTTTCTTATGTATATCATTCAGAATGTCGTTACTCTGCAAATCAATCAGCTTTAGTTCCATATTTTCTGCAACAGTATTCACCTCTACTTCAAATGGATTTCGAAATAAATTAATTTTTTTTTCGCTTTTTTTATAGTCACTAATTCTAACAATATTCATTTTGCTGTGATTCTATTGATTTTTCAAATTCTAGATAAGGGAAAACATTTGTATATTGCTATGTCTCCAACAATTTTGAATGCACTGAATATGAACTATATTTTTATTGACGAGCTGGTTTCTAAATAATTCAAATTTAAATTTCAAATTAAAAAGATTTTACATTGTAAAATAATGAATATGCTAATTTTCCTTTACCTTGGGGCTTATAATTCAGATCGTTTATATGTTTGTGCAGTAATATCGGTTGAAAAAGCTAATTTAGCAATAGGCTATTGGTTTTCGTTCATAAAAATGTCAATTTCATGATGAAGATCAAAAAACATTCTAGTACTTTCCTCTACTCAACCAGCGAACTTCGCTTTGATAAAGAACGTCGCCATGTTCAGCATTAGAAATTCTTGGAATTGACGATGATTCAACCCATGTCTCCGAATAAAATTCATGGTTGAAATAACCACTGACAGAATAGAATTTACATTTAATATTTTACCACACAATGCTTGCTGATGTATAACACAATGTTGGTGCATACGTTTTTTTATCGCCAGTGTTTCTCACTCCTTATTAATACGTCCAATGAGACCTATATTTGCTCCAATCATATTTTTTGCACCATCTGTAGTTACACACATCAACTGTTTATAATTTAATTCTAGTTCTATCATTATTTCGCTAGTATCAATTATTTCGGAAATTTGAAAAAAATGTAAAAATCTTTGCTTTTTCTTTTAGCTGCGAAAAAAAAAACGTTAGTATCAATATCTTCAATTCTTCTCATTATTGTGTTTGCAGATAAACTTACATTTTTAAATACACTCAATTTTTCTGGACATACTTTTTCTGCTATTTTCCGTACACATTTCTTCACAAATTCCCCGTCTGTAAATGGCCGCACTGCGTCAGCAATATACTTAGCAACATGATAACTTGCTCGTCCTGAAGATATATTTTGATTCGGCATTTGTTTAAATATATTTTGCTGATTTGAAAGTGTTTTTTGACAGTTTCAACATCTTTTTTACGTAATTCCCCATCATATTTTAAGTACATCTCAGAATGCTTCGCAGTGTAATGCCTATTCACATTATATTCTTTAAAAACTGCAATTGTTTCTTTGCAAATAAGACACATCATTTGTCTTTAAATTGTACAACAAATTATTTTATTGTTGTTTATTTTGACATTGGTACAATTATATCTAAATTTTTATTATCACGCAAGAACAAACTTTCACTATTTACGATTTAACAAAGAATAACATGTACGAAAAAAAACTAAACATAGTAATTAACTTCATGGCCTACTTAAATTACTATGAGTTTTAATAAGGATTTACAATTAAATTTTCTTATAGAGAGTAGAAATATGTAATATGTACTTGAAACTAAAAACTTTCACAAAAAATGAAGTATAAAAATTTTTAATATTAGAAAATTTAATAATAAATTTGGACTTAGTAATGCTTTAACAATTTTTTTTTTTTTATATATTTGTATTACTTTCGAGTTTTAACTCGGAGGCCGGATGGGTTGCTATAACGGGCCGGATATGGCCCGCGGGCCGTACTTCGGCGACCTCTGCTCTAGCTGATCCTTTTAGAAGAATTTGTTGTGATTATAATAATCTTTATGAATTAATTGATTTTTCGTTGAACGCCGATGCAATTAAACATAATATCATCATTTTCTTAAATTCCTAACTATTTGTTTTTATTTGTAAATCTATTTAATTGTTTGAATATATGTAAATATGTAATTATATCATTTGTAATTTGTAAGGATTTATTCCATTAACCTAACAAATAAATAAAAAATATTATATTATATAATAACAATATAATGAAAGTATTAATGCAATACTAATAGTAATAAAATGTAGTAATAATACTTATGGGTATTAACCCGAAATAATGAAAGTATTAATGTAATACCAATATTAATACAATGTGATAATAATATTAAGTTAATATTTGGAACAACCCAAAATGGTAATAATTATAAAATAGTTACGTAAATGGAATAATTCCACAATGGTTATTATAATATGGTAATTAACAAATGATCATTATCTATATAAATGTAATAACACCCATACGAACCGGTGATGGTCATCGGTGAGTGTTACGACGTTGTCTGATGGTGTGGGCCAAAACGAGGGTCGACTTTGGTCCTCACACACCCTTTCTTCCTGTAGCTTTGGTGTTAGGTGATGTAGTGGATGATGGAGCAGATGAAGATGACGTTGTTCATGTACTAACTTCTTTGGTTGGCCCCATTCTTTCCGATAGAGAAAGGTTATCGAAAGACCTGGGGGTTTCACTGTGGCTCACTCTGGACTGGATCATTCGGTGGGCGGTGGTTAAGTTGTCCACGTAAATGATATTTTCCATCTGCCCTCGTGGGGTGGTTGCTTGATGATTGGTTTTCTTGAGCACCAAAAATCGTCGTACGGCGTGGATATTCTTCGGTGGTTGTGTCTCACTGATTGCCGCTACTTTATCGGGATTGGTTGTGATTTTTATGGTCGGTCATCCTTCATATAACTGCGGAGATCGTTTAGTTTACGGGAACCTCTTACACATTTGATATTGTTACACTCTATCTTAAGAACTTGCTTAATTTTAAATTGCCCTTCCGAAGCGGGATTAATAGTATTACTGATAAAAGAATTTGCACTTGATGTGCTTACGAAATTCGACAAAACCACCTTAGAGTTTTGTGTCGCGGTGACTGCTGCAGTATCATCCAAGGTTCGTTCTTATAGTACCATGCACCGTCGGTTGTGGATTGTTTGGTGCGCGTCTAAGCGAAGTAACAGCGTGCCAAAAGTCAGAGTGTTTTTGAAGAGGTTTGAGCAGGTTTAATCCAATGGTAATGTCCTTGGTAGCAGCAGGCATTATTAGAAACGTAACACGTCTGATGGCTTGATCGATCATAACCTTACATTCGAATGCATTTCGGATTATGTTGATTTACCCATCGGCAAGAACGGCCTTTAATCCTCTAGGAGTTCTTGGGTGGTCGATAAAGATGGTTTCGTCCATTTATTTACCTCGGAGGTGGGTCGATTATCATCGGATCTCAGGTTGTGAAATTTAAGGGGCGGTTACTGTCGGTCTCTCCCCACCATTGTGGTGTTAGTTCTTCTCGAGACTAGGTCGGGTTGACGTTTCACCAGCATTCGATGCTGCTCATGTCGACCGTTTTGGGGTTGTTGTGATTATGTATACTCTCTAAATCATCAGCCAATGCTAGTAATTCGGTTAGGTTTGCAAAGTCTCTGCGACGGATGTACCAAGGGTAGTTGGGCTGTGAATTTCGGAAGATGCGTTGTAGCTGCTGGGTCTCCGCCATATCTGTATGATGCATCAAATTCTATGGAGACAGCCGTAGTCTTTAAATGGTTCGCGGGGCCATTGGCATCTCCACCTGATGTCGTCTTCTAAGTTTTAAAAACTTTGTTGTTACTCCTGAACCATATGAACCACGGTCCTTGAAGAATTCTAGCAAGACATTTCGGTCATCTCCTCCAAACAGCAGCAGTTCTTTCCCTCCATCATAACGTACACCCCATTTGCGTACGCAGTCGATGACGGGTTTTCTTGTCTTTAGAGCTGTGTGTCGGGTTGTCGGATCTACTGACGGACTTCGTTTTGTAAGGTTCGGATTTATCGGTACAAATGTTAGTGAAGGCTGAGCTATCATCTGCTTTGTTATGGCTGGTTTCCCCAGAAACTACAATCTTGTGCAACTTCGTGTTGAATGGGACACTCGCGGTATATTCCTCTTACAACTCTAGTAACTTTCTCATACGGTCGGGGGATGTTCACAGCCAATAAGCTGCTTCCGCATGTCCTATATGCAACTGGCCGTCTTGAGGTTGAATTCGGTGAGGCATGACAATAACTCCTCTTTCCGTAGCGACTAAGCCCACGAGATTCTGGGCATGATGTTGTACTAGAAGTCAGACTAAGTACAGTAAGTTTTTTTTTTTTTTAATTTATTTACTTAATTCAGCTACAATAAAGCAACAGCTGAGCAATATTTACAAAAATATTTTATAAAAATAATACCGACTTTAAATACAGTTATAAACATAATCATTAGAGTTCAAATATGTCGCTAATCTTATTTTAATAACATCAACATCATCGGATAAATCAATTAAAGCATAGTGTCTGTTCGCTTCGGTGCAAATTCTTCGGAATGGATCGAAATTAATGAAATTTGATCTGTGGAAATTCAGGTAAGCAAAATAGTAAGAAATGTTTCTGAACTGATTCAAGTTTTTTGATGAAAACATTGTACTGTGGATCCCAGATTACTGATGCGTATTCAAAGACGTGAATAGATTTTTTGTTATATAAGCATCATTAAATTCCTTTGCTTAACGCTTTATAAAAGATAAAACACCATTTGCCTTATTAACAATCATTGTTACGTGAGAATTAAAACTTAGTCTTTTATCAAAATGAACTCCCAAATCTATGAACGATTCAACTGAGTTTAGTTTTGTGTCATGGATGACATAGTCGTTCGAAGATGGCGAATATCTAGAAAAGCTCATAGACTGACATTTTTTTGGATTTAATTCCATTAAGTTGACATTGCACCATTTGTAGAAGCTATTTAAGTCAGACTGGAGACGTATACTGTCTTCATTGTTTATGATGGTGGAGTAGATTTTTACATCGTCGGCATACATAAGAATATTGCTATATTGAATAGACTTTGGTAGATCATTAATAAACAGTAAAAATAGGAGAGGTCCAAGGTGACTCCCTTGAGGGACACCGGAAGTAACATCTATATATTTCGATTTAGAGTTATTGAAAATTACACATTGCTTACGATGTTTTAAGTACGACCGAATCCATTTTAAGAAGTTCCGGAGAATCCAATAACATCAAGTTTCGCTAGCAGTCCGTGTATATAACATCAGTTTGTTTATCTTTGCAGAATCCAGAGTTTATATAGGAAGTAAATTCTATTAGATTAGTAGTCGTAGACCGTCCTTTGCAAAAGCCATGTTGAGCTGGTGATAGAATTGATGATATTTCGTGTGATAATATATCAGTTATAATTTTCTCAAAAAGTTTAGGTATAGCATTAAGCTTTGCAATTGCTCTATAATTAGTAGCATCACTGCGGCTACCAGATTTGTAGTGCGGAATAATAAATTAATTTTTCCAACACTTTGGAAAGAAGCCGAATTTAAGAGAGTTGTTATATATAAGAGTTAACGGGGTAGCCAATATTTCAGCACAATTTCTTAAGATACAGCTGGCAAAACCATCTGGACCCGGATTAAGTGAACTTTTTATACTTCTTAGATTCTTAAGAACAGTCAACACGTCTAAGGATGAAATATTAATTGATGTCAGCCTTGGAATATCATAGGGATATCGTGTGTTGTTTAATGTCATTGTGGAAAATGTGGACGCAAAGAATTCAGCAAAAACATTTGCAATATCAACATCGTTTGAAAGGACAGTACCATTTATTTTCATTGTTGTTGGGTATGATGAAATTTTGCGTTTAGAATTTACAAAGTTGTAAAACATTTTTGGATTTTTTTTATATTTGAATTCATTTTACTAAGATAACTATCGTAACATTTTTGAATTTCTAGGTTATAATGACTTCTAGCTATAATATATAGACTTTGATCAATTTGGTTATTACTTTTCTTTCAACCATGCTAGTGTGATTGTATTCCATGGAGGAGCATTTACCTTAGCTATTTTTATTAAAGGAACAGTTTTCGTTATATTTGTTGAAATTATCTTATAAAAAGTTTCGATTACCTGATCAAAATTACTTCCATCGTTTGAAAATGAAATGATTTCAAGCCAGTTATAGTCAGATAGTAATTGATTTAACATTTGGTAGTAAGTTCGTTTAAAGCACAATGATTCAGAAAAACTAGAAATATTAGGTCTCTGTGGAAGTGGTGTGGATATTAAAAGTGTTGGATGATGACAATCCTCAGTAAAACTTAACGGACTTGTTCTAATTACACTGAATAGTGTAGGGTTATTTACGAACACGAGATCCAGCATACTATCATTGCAGTTAGGAACGTCATTTATTTGGAAAACACAAATATCAGCAAGAGATTTAAGGAAATCATGACTCCAATCAGTTTGGGTAATTGGAACTAAGAAATCAGTATCATCTAAGTTTATCCAAGATGTTGTCGGTATATTAAAGTCACCAAGTAGGATCAGGTAGTCAGTTGGTCTTATTTTATTTGCAACAGATCTAATAGCTAAAGCGTGGTTTTCAGAAAGTTGGAAATCGGAGTTGGGAGGTATATAAGAGCAAGTAATAAATAGTAAATTCTTTCAAAATTTTATGGCCACAACCACTAGCTCCAAATTTGAAGAGTTTTCAACGATGATTTCTTCAGTAGGATACATACTCGACAAAGCAATTAAAACACCGCCACCAAGCTTTCCATTTCTATCTCGCCTAAAGATTTGATATTTATCACACATTATTTCGGAGTTATTAATATAACTTTTTAGCCAGGTTTCCGTTAAAGCAGCAATATGAAATTCAAAATCGAAACTGTTCAGGAATATATTAGAGAGCTTATTGGAGGTATTGGAGAATTCACAGACGTAGACGGCAAAGGAGAGACATCACCAGTTTCCATTGGAATTTGAGGTGTATTTCCCAATGAAAGAGTAAAAATATGTATAATCGGAGGGTTAACTACTGTCTCTTTGCGTTTTGGAGAAGAAATATGTTGCGAATTGGCAAATTTATCTAAATTAGGATAATTTGTGAATAATTCACCAAACTCAGCAAGTTTACCTTGTAGTGATATGAAGTCATTATTAAGTTGTTCGAATTCAGTTTTGGAACTTTTGAAAAATTTATAAAACTCCAAATTAATTTTTCTACAGCGAGGGCAGGTCCATTGCAGGAATTTTGCAGGATCAGCCAGAGCATCAACATCGCGTGACTTAAGGCCACTACATTTCACATGGTAGGTTCCTAAACATAGCCAGCAGGATACCATACGATCATTTCCGGTAATATTGCAATTAGTATTTAAGCAATCCATAATAATTAAG
Source organism: Cordilura impudica (assembly GCA_963682025.1). Taxonomy (NCBI): domain Eukaryota; kingdom Metazoa; phylum Arthropoda; class Insecta; order Diptera; family Scathophagidae; genus Cordilura; species Cordilura impudica. Next base: position 209,533 of record CAVMKG010000169.1, on the reverse strand, counting down.
GTGAAGATTTGATTATTAATTTATTACTAGTACGAATTTGTTTGTTCGGATATATGAGTTATTTTGTCTGTTTGTTATTAATTTTGCAAATAGGCTGCTATGTGTTGTTAATGTTATATGGGTGTTGTTGTAGAATGAGTAGAGAATGTGTTCGTTTTTAATTCCTGTTTTCTTATTTAAAATATTTAGTGTTTTTATTGTTGTTTAACTGAGTTGTATCACTGCTTTAATATAATGAAATAAGGCTGTTATGTGTGTTGTTGTTAAAACACTAGAGAGTATGCACTTGGTTGTTCGTTTTTACTTTTTTTGTTTTCTATTCAAATATGTGGTGTTGTTATTGTTTAACTAAATTTTGTATAGTTCTTTTTATGCTTTATTCTATTGAACTTTGAATATTATGTTTCTAGTTTTAATTTTATTGATTTTAATTATTAAAAAAAAAATAAAAATTTAAGTGTTAATAAGGTAACTTTTTGAAGTATGTAGGAATAATATACTTTTAAGCTGTTAATTTCAGTTTTATTTTAATATAAATCACAGATAACAATTTACTTTATGACAAAAGATTTTAACCAAAATGTATGGATCAAACACATAGACTAAAAACCCCTCCACCTACAACGCAGGTTCTTAAATTTTTACATGTAAGGGTGTAACATTGGGGATACGAATACTTTTTTAGTAAACAAAATTGGGCCAGAAACCCCATATACATACTACTATGGATGTCTACTTTGTAATCCTTTGGAACTCAAAAAAAGAAAACAAATCGGTTTTTTCTTTTTTCAATTTAAATTGAAGACGCAAAACTATCTTTCTTTTATTGTTGGAACTAAAAATTCGATTTTTGTGATTTCTTAAAACCCTGGTTGATCGCTAATAACCAAAATCGAAGCTTTTTTAAAGTTAAACAACGACTCGACCCAAAAGGCATAAAGAAAACAAATATTCATTAAATATAAGTACTAATTATTTAATAACACCAACACCCTCGGCCTTTCTGTACTACTACATGAATGTTTTGAAATTTTATTAAGATAATGTCAAAGTTGAAATAAGACCAAACTTTCACACATTTTTATATAAAGTCGTACCCCTTTTTAGAGTTCGCACATAGCTAAATTATATTCCGAATGGCTTAGTTTATTAACTGAATTATGTTTGAATGTTGTCAATTATAATAAGCATATGCATGTCTGCGCAGTAGTATGTATATGAGAGTTCTAGATCACTTTTTCAGTACAAGCATGGCTCCATGCACAGTGCATGTCAAAAGTGTTCGTACACCTACAAGTGTGTGTGTGTTTTTTTTTTTTTTTTTTTTTGTGTCCGGGAGGTGGAAATCTTGCATAAGATTCCCGAGCAATCCAAATTGGGATATGTCGGATTCTTACCGACTAAAACCACCCCCCTCTTCATCCTCTTTCCCTGCGGGACTGCCTGTTAAGGTATTACGTCGAAGGGCAGGATACCCTTAGCTAATCACCACATTTGCTTGCCTCATTTCTTTTCGTTTAAGCTCCTCTGCCCTCAATGTGTCATGCAGAACTTTTATGTAGTCAGTCAACCTGCTCCAATTTTCCTCGGATCTTAATAAAGTCTCTAGAATATTCTCCTTTCTCATCTGACTGCCTATATCTTGCTCCAATTGCACACGCTCGTTGCGGAATCTCGGGCATGTAAATATTATATGTTCCACGTCCTCTATCTCCCCTGGACACCCAGGGCACATTAGGAAATCATCATGTCCAAATCTCTTCAGGTACTTTCTGTAACAGCCATGGCCGCTTAAAAATTGGGTAAGGTGGTAGTTCACTTCTCCATGACGTCTATTTATCCATCTTTGTATGTTTGGTATAATTTGGAATGTCCAACGGCCGTTAAGGCTCTGCTCCCATCTAGTCTGCCATTGACGCATTGTTATTTCGCGCTCGGCCCTATGTATTACGGGTTTTGAAACAATATTATTATTCCCTTTCGAGTCATACAGTCTCCGAGCTTCACATGCCAGTAAATCAACCGGAATCATTCCCGCTATTACACATGCCACATCATCTGATGTAGTTCGGTACGCACTACTAACTCGAAGAGCACTCAGCCTATACACCGACGTCATTTGTTTACGAGAGCTGGTACTTAGTGTAGGTGACCACACAGGTGCTGCGTACAGCAGAATTGACTTAATAACTTGATATTAAGAACCTTTTATTCTGCCTTGGCCCTCCAACATTTGGCATCATTCGTGCTAGCGCCGCCCTCACTCTTGATGCTTTTTCGCAAGCGTACTTTAAATGTGCATTGAATTTTAGTCGGGTATCAATCATCACTCCAAGGTACTTCAGCTCTCCTCTGGATGTTACCTCGTGATGTCCAACCTTAATCTTGATAGATTCCGTTTTCCTATACCCGCTTATTAAAACCACTTCAGTCTTTTGCTCCGCCAACTGGAGTCCCCCGTTATTCAGCCACAGCCTGATAGAATTCGCTGCCTCATAGATTTCCACTTCATCAATATATCTGGCAGTTACAACTACGGCATTATCGTCCGCGAAGCCGACCACCGTCGTGCCATCTGGCACTTTAACAGCTAAAACTCCATTGTACATTAGATTCCATAGAAGTGGGCCCAGTACTGACCCCTGTGGTACTCCAGCAGTGATCTTATAACTTTTCTGTCCATCTTCAGTATTATAGCATAGCGACCTGTTAGAAAAATAACTAGAGATTATCCTAACTAGGTATCTTGGCACACCTAGCCCATCTAACGTGATCATTGTGTGGTTCCAGTTTGCACAATTAAACGCGTTTTTGACATCCAGTGTAATTATTGCACAATATTTTCTTCCGGCTCCCTTTGCTTATATGGCGGTTTTAGCTATATCAGTTACCATCTTGATAGCATCAACCGTCGACCTTGCTCTTCTAAAACCGAACTGTCTCTCGGATAGACCCTCTGAGCTCTCTGCCACAGGTAGAAGTCTGTTATATATGACTTTTTCCAGCATCTTGCCCATGGTGTCAAGTAAGCAGATGGGCCGATACGACGATGGGTCACCTGGGCGTTTATCAGGTTTCGGGAGTAGCAACAGAGTCTGTTTTTCCATGGTTCAGGAAAAGAACCTTCAATGAGGCATCGGTTGAAAACTTCAACAAATATATTGGTTCTCTTCCTCACTGCGAGCTTCAGGGCTTTATTTGGTATACCGTCTGGCCCCGGTGTTTTATGGTCTCCGATTTTCTTAATAATTCCAAGGACTTCCTCCGATGTTACGGGATTACCTCATGTTGTGGAAACAATGATGACACAATATGGTGCAGCAGGACGGGGTATGTAAGTTGTGGGGATTTACCGCCCTTCGACCGAGCGCTAACTACCCTAAATGCCTTTCCCCACGGGTCTGTATCCGCTTCTGAACATATTTGTTCAAAACACTTCCGTTTACTTTTCCGTATTGCCTGTTTAAGTTCTGCTCTTGCTCTTTGGTATTCTAGTTGCCTCTCTTCAATGTCAGGCCTACCCCTACCGCGTTGACTTCTCCTCCTGGCTCTTAAGCACTCTGATCTCCTTTCCCTTATCTCTTCGTTCCACCAGTAGTTTGGCGGGTGATTTGGAGATAATCTTCTACGTGGCATGGATGCGTCACAAGCTCGTGTAATTCTCCCAACGATCTCGGTTGCCATTTCAGTTGCATTACCCTGGGGGTCTTGCCCTAGAGCGAAAGCTTCGTTAAACCAAGCTTCATCTACTTTCTTTGATGCCCATACTCTAGAAACCCCGTTCCCTCGGTCGCTCGTATTTGTGCTTTTCTTCTCGGGTTTAGCCGTTATAAAGATTGCCTGATGATCGCTGTGTATGTAGTGCTCACTTACTCGCCATAATAGGTTCTTTTTTAAAGTGCTACTTACAAAAGTAAGATCTACTATCGATCCTGTTCCTCGTGCTCTAAATGTATGTACACATCCCTCGTTTGCCAGTACCAGCTCGCTATTCGAAAAAGCCTCGAGTAATATTCGACCCCTTTTATTCGTCCTTAGGCTACCCCACTCTATTGCCCATGAATTGAAGTCACCAGCTATGATCTTTGGGCTTCGAGTCCTGGCATCCCTGACCAGACTGTGCAGCATGTGTTCGAATTCGTCCGTGCTTGCACTAGGAGGGGCGTAACAGCTATATATATGTATGCCATTTATATATCCTGAGCCGCTTGAAGTATCCATTATAGCGCTGCTACCACATGCCCATATTGCCGATTTGCCCGTGCTATCCGATGCCCATACATTTCCAGGGAGGTTTTTGTAATAGTCGCATATTACTGCGACATCAACTCTTTCCTCCAGCACCGTCTGTGAAAGCAGGTCTTGTGCAGCCTCGCAATGATTCAAGTTGATTTGAATTAATTTCATTAACGGCCATTGTTAAGCGCCCTTTTAAACACTGGGCACCTACCACTGCCTGCTATGTGGTTGGTGTTTCGTTCCCCACTATCCTTGCAAAACATGCATTCGGGGGGTTTTCGCATCTTTGGGCCACATGGCCATTCTCGCCGCACTTCCTACATGCTTTAGATCTGTCGTGCTGGCCTTTGCATGTATGTGCTATGTGACCGAATTCCAAGCACCTATAGCATCTTCGAAGAGATGCTTGTTCTCTCAGTCGACATACCACCCACCCAATTTTAATTTTTCCCATTTTTACAACTTTACTCGCCTTTTCCACCAGCAGGCGAATTATTGCCACCTGGGTTCCACCGTAGCCCTTCCGCGAGGAAACTATAGATGACTCAGTTTTTGATGTGCAACTTAGTTGCCGACTAAAAGCTGCACATATATCCTCCTTTGTGGTAACTTCGTCAATGTCCCTGCATTCAATTCGTATTTCGTGGCACTTAGCTATTACGTCAGCTTTCTGACCTAGACTTTTCTCTACCTCGTCTTGGTATCTCGCCACAGTCTCGTGTTCGTCCGACCTTATCTCCAGTAGTAGATCTCCTTTCTGTGTTCTTCTAATTCGGGACACATATTCGCCCTTATCGTGCGTACTTGTTCTTTAATGGCATGATGCACATTATTCTTTTCTTTCATGAAATCCATTAGTTTAATAATAAGATCTCCCAGTTGCGTAAAGGAATCTACAATTTCCTCCGCGCCCTGTATTGAGGCGTCGCTAACAGCCAAAGAAGTGGTTTCTGTTGGGGGTGTTCTCTTTATCGTCGTGCTCCTGATAAAGGGACTTTGCCCCTTTTGATCATTACTTGTAGCATTTTGTGTTACCCTAGCCAAGCCTACCGGGGTAACATTGCAGTCGCTGGATATCGACGACTGGTAGCCTGCTCGCGCACTACCGAAAGCCGCCGGCACTGGGGTATTTACTCCCTGCACCGTAACTATTTTTCTTCCTGTAAACTTATCCATGGTTGTTTTGTTTTCCGGGATCCTACCCGTAGCGTTTTTAACCTAGCCGCCAGGATTTACGTGTTACAGCCGTCCCTAACATGGGAAACAGACGCCGACCAGCTAGCCGCCCAATATGGGTCAGACGCTTCTGGGTTTAATTTGACTGGTGGATCCACGGAGGCGTCACTCTCCCAATTGCACCTCTCTTGAGGGCACCTCCTGTGGTGGGATACCTAGTTAATGGCGGCATCCATTCGCCATATCACAGTGTCTTTTTCGGCACTTGTACCTTTTTGTGGTACGCCATCAGACCCTGCCGCTCTTGGTCGGGGGCTGCTTATCAATCGCAATGAACCTACATATCTGTAGGCCATCCAGCTATCCGCCACCTGCTGACCCCCATAGTAGCCTGAGCCCAACCCTATGAAGTGTGTGTGTGTGTGTTAGAGTGGGAGAGTGGTGTCTGTGTGTGTGTGTGTGTGTATGTGTGAAAGGGAAGAGAAGCACAAGATCTACTGCTGCACAAAATAATTGAAAGCGATATAGGTATAGCTATCATAAGCGAACCATATAAGAAACTGAACACCCAAATATGGTATGAAGATTCGGCAAAACGTGCTGCAATATTGGTCATGAACAAATATATGTCTGTCAGCGAAGTCTGCGAAACAAACAACGGTTTCGTCTTTGCCACCGTAAGCGGCATTAGAATATACAGTTGTTACTTTCCACCAAGTATGGATATAGAGACATTTACGGGAAATATAAATACCCTTGAAATAAGTATTAGAACGGCTAAGGGCAGAGTCTTGATCGGTGGAGATTTCAATAGCAAATCACCAGAATGGAATTCAAGATTCCTAGATAGAAGGGGAATTCTAGTCAGCGAAATAATAGCATCACTGGAGCTAACCATATACAATAATGGCGACAAAGCTACTTTTCGAAATGGAGAAAGAACCAGTATCATCGATATAACATTAGTACCTCAGACCTTGAAACCGAGTGTATGAATTGGAAGGTACTTGAAGATCTTACACTTAGTGACCACCAGTACATAACGTTCAATATAGATAGAAATAGAGTGTTGGACCCTGTAGAGCTCAATCTCCCTAGATGGAACGTAAGGAAGTTAAATGTCGAAAAATTTTCTGGGGCTCTGCAAAGAGTCAAACAGGGAAATATGGTACATATCACAAACTTGGGGAACTCTGTAACCTTTACAACTGACACGATCAGGAAGTGCTGTGATGCCAGTATGCAAAGGGTAAAGGAATTCAATCGAGGTAAAAGACCAGTGTTTTGGTGGACCACGGAGATTGGGGAACTTAGAAAGAAATGTATATCTGCACGAAGAACCGCGACAAGAAATCACTCTGACACTTCGCTCGCAGAAGAATATAGAAAGGCGAGGAAATTATTAAGAAGTGCTATCAAACATAGCAAACGCAAGAAGTGGATCGAACTTTGTGACGAGATTGACTCAGACCCATGGGGAAATCCCTATAAAATAATTATGAAGAAAACTGGTGCAAGCAAACCCATACCGGGGATCAGAGAACCATCTTGGGCAGCCGAAATTGCAGAAACGCTTTTCCCATTAGATGAGCAAGGACTTAATCATGGAGATAAACTCCCAAATGATGATAGTTTTCTACCATTTAGCAAAGATGAATTAGATATGGCGTGTCGTAAACATAAGACAGGTAAAAGCCCTGGACCAGACGGAATCCCAAATGAAGTGCTAATCTTAACAGCAAAGCTATGGCCAGAATTACTACTAAACATGTACAACCTATGTTTCGAAGAAAGCGTCTTTCCCAGAGGCTGGAAAAAACAAAATCTGGTGCTATTGCGAAAAGGAGATAAGCCCTTAATCGAACCTAGTTCATACAGGCCACTTTGTATGCTGAACACATTGGGTAAACTATTTGAGAGCCTTTTACTACTTAGACTACAGGACGAGATTGAAAGATTAGGAGGACTTTCTCCTAGACAATATGGCTTGCGAAAGGGAAGAAGCACCGTACATGCCATTCAGGAAGTGGTGGACGTTGCAACAACCGCTAAGAACACAAAAGGTTTTTGTGCCATTATCACCTTAGATGTAAAAATGCTTTTAATAAAGTGAAATGGAAGGTAGTGCTTGATGCACTCATGGAAAAAGGGATAAATGCTTCCCTCTACAACATAATGGTAGATTACTTATCGGGACGAATCCTCACGTATCAAACGGATATCGGAATGAAGGAATATATTGTCTCAGCAGGTGTGCCGCAGGGATCAGTTCTTGGACCCTTTTTGTGGAACGTAATGTACGACGGCCTACTGAACATGAGGTTACAAAACGGAGCGAAGATAATCGGTTATGCTGACGATATTGCATTGGTCGTGTCACACACTATACCGAAGATGATAGAGATCTTGGCGAACGATAGCCTCAGCCGGTGCCATAGATGGCTGGGTGAACATGGTCTGAAGCTAGCCACTGCTAAAACAGAGGCAATATTGGTCACAAACCGCCGAGTGTTTGATATACCAAAACTGGAAATAAGGAATAACATCGTAAGCTTTAGTCGCAGTTTACGATACTTGGGCATCCAATTGGATGACAAACTGAAATTGAAAGAACACGTGAATATAGTACATGATAGGGTGCTGAGAACTGCATCTACATTGGCTAGAATAATGCCCAACATAAGAGGACCCAAGGATTCTACTAGAAGACTTATAAATATTATTATACATTCGCAAATTCTGTACGCCGCTCCAACACTAGTAACAGCAACAAATCGAAAATATATAACCGAGCAACTATTAAAGCCACAACGAATAAGTGCTTTAAGGATTATATCAGCATATCGCACCGTTTCTACAGGTTCTGCCCTTTGGCTGGCTGGTATTCCTCCGGTAGATCTACTACTTAAGGAAAGAGCTGAAATCTGGCACAAATCGCAAATGCTTCCAGGAGATACTAGTGTGCGTAATAATGTTAAAAGAGAAGCACGACAAACGTTATTGAGACAATGGCAAGAACGCTGGGAAAGAGATGATAAAGGTAGATGGACCTATAGACTAATACCGAACATTACCAAATGGGTGGAGAGAAGACACGGTAACATGAACTACTATCTTACACAGCTAATGACAGGACATGGTTGCCTAAATAGTTACCTAAAACGCTTTGGGATTAAGGAAGTAGGCAACTGCGACGCGTGCGGAGCAGAAGAAGATGATGCAGAACATATTCTTTTTAACTGCGAAGAATGGCATGCTCTGCACACTAATTTAAATAATATAATCGGAGTTGTATTAACACCCGAAAATATTGTGGATGAGATGTTGAAGTCGAAGGAAAACTGGAAGAGGTGTGACACATTTATATGTCGCATCATGAAGGAAAGATGCCACAGAACACCGAACCCCTAATCTACTTGTAGGATGGGGATTAGGATACATGCAAAGCTAAATAACAACACTGTTAGATAACCATCCACCCTGATGAAATGCTAATGCGGTACCGGGGTGGCAAGGGGAAGATATCGAAGGGCCACTAGATGATAGCGCGCTATCACTACGTCCATTAGAAGAAAAAAAGGAAAGTGGTGTATGTGTGTGTGTGAGAGAGGGAGAGTGATGTGCGTGTGTGTGTGTGTGTGTGCGTGTGTGTGTGTGGAGGGAGGGGCGTGTGTGTGAGAGCCATAACTGATAAGAAGTATATAACTGATAAGAAGGTTACAACTTAGAAAAATGTACGTAACTGTACCTAATATTTTAGTCATACAAGATAAGAAATACATAACTGATAAGAATTACATGACTTCTGTGGTTATGAGTTAATTAAATAAATATAGATTTGATAAGAAGTACATAGCTGATAAGAAAGTCATAATGGTCAACACTGATAAGAAGATGTGTGTATAAGTGATTGGGGGGATACAAAGCTATAAGTGGGGGATACAAAGCTTTGAGTAGGATAGAGAAACCTATAAGCTTATATATGTAAATAAAAAAGATTTAGCTTTTCGTTGGTTTTTAGTTCTTTATTTTTTATCTTAAAAATAAACTTATAAATAGAATTAACATTAATTACAATTATAGATTCTTAAATATGTTTACAAGATTTTGTTGTACGTTGCAGTATATATATATATATTATTTCCTATAGGTGAATGCAGTGGAGTGAGCTGTATGTTTACCAAAAATTCGTATGTATAGGTTGAAAAGTTGTTTGTGTTAACTGATAACGAACATAAAATAGTTTACATGTACATATATTAGCACAGTCATTTGTAAAACACATAAAATCGTATTTGTGAAATTCATTAAAATATATAAACGGAGTAGATATATTATTGTATGTTTCTTAAGTTATCAATCATTTCAGTGAACATTTGTTTATGTGTTGAATCAATACAACAACCATATGATTTTAAGAGATGTTGTAAATCAGTTGAGGACACCATTCTTATATAAACTTCACACCTCAGATCAGTACACCTGATGAACATTTAATTCATTGAAGATATTATATACACATTTATATATATATTTACCGTTTTTTTTGTAAATGACAAAAACAAATTCTCTTATGCTTGTTCAATATTCTCTTTATTTGTATATAAAACTAAGAAAGCCTCTTAATAATATTACATTTTCTTCTGCACAAACATTTGAATGTTTCATATTTTTTACAATACTTTTACAATTTTCTTTATGATAATTACAAACTTCTGCATTTAGACCACAGCTATATAGAAAATGAATATTTGGACAACCAAAATCATTTAAATTATATATATTGATATCTTCTCCAACCATTTCCTTTATAAAATGTACCTTTTCCAATCCTTTAACATAAACGATTACATTCTCTTCCTTCGTAAGAGTCTCACTAAGAAATTTTTCAAGATCTTGTTGAGTTGTGTTACCGTCTTGCCACGATAATCCATGAAAATGATAATATAACCAGTTATTTGTCGTCTTTTCCTTTGGTGTTAATTTTATGTATTCAAAAGGCGGAAAAGTTACAAACGTATCAATTTATGTGATAGATCGAGAGATGCTAACTTCTTTAGCAATAAATTTGTTTTTAACATATAATCTTTGCACGTCTATTACTATTACTTTTTCTTGACTCATTATATTTTATGTTAATTAAGGGAGATAAAATCAGATACTAACAGATTCACTGCACAAATATCAGACTATATATACTCAATTAGTGATGAGCCATACATCTAAATATAGATTTGATGCGATGATGAGTCATAAAAATGAACATGTTTAAACACGTTCACAATGAATCATACATCTAAAAATACATTTGATATTATCAACAAAAAAATGAACATGTTCAAACATGTTCACAATGAGTCATACATCTAAAAATACATTTGATATTGTCAACAAAAAAAAAAGAACATGTTTAAACATGTTCACAATTTGTACATAACTGATAAGAACTATGTATATAACTGATAAGAAGGTTACAACTAAGAAAAATTTACTAAAATTTATTAACTGATAAGAAGTACATAACCGCTGAAGTCGTGTACTTCTGCGGTTATGAGTTAATTAAATAAATATAGATTTGATAAGAAGTACATAACTGATAAGAAGGTTAAGCTAAGAAAAATGTACGTAACTATACCTAATATTTTAACAATTAGTCATAACTGATAAGAAGATGTGTGTATGTGTATGTGTGTGTGTGTCTATACCTTACAGTATAAAATAGCTGAAATGCTACAGAATACATCACAGTCTACAGTTAAAAAACCAATCGTCAAGTAATTTAAATAGATAAGATAGATAAAAAAAATATAATAAGTGAAAATAAAAAAAATAGTGAAGTTATTCATTTTTAAAAACAAGAAATATAAAAAATCAATTTTATAAATAAAGGAAATCAATTTTTATAAATAAAGGTCATCAATTTTATAAATAAAAGACATCAATTTTTATCAATAAATTTCATCAATTTAATAAATAAAAGACATCAATTTTTATCAGTAAAGGACATCAATTTTACTCATAAAGGACATCAAACTATTATTAAAGGGCATCAATTTTATCAATAAAGGACATCAATTTTTATCAATAAAGGACTCATCCATAAAAGAAAATCATAAACCAGAGAACAGATAAACCTTTTATCGAAATTGGAATCACATATAATATTCCAACCGGAAAAGTGCATGTCATTGATGATTCAACAATTGCTGATTTAGGCCCAGGAGAGGAAAATATTTAGAAACACCAGCAATTTATAATTTATCTTTTTGAGTAAATAAAAAAATAAAATGGCTGATTTCTTATGTGAATTTTGCCCAAAAGAATACAAACATGCTAATTCGTTAAGGAAGCATGTAAAATTATGTCATCAAGTGACATGTACAACATGTGATATAATGTTTGATAACAGAAAAGATTTTCTGCATCATAATCATCTCATACACCATTCTAAAAAAACAGAAGAAGAAGCAAGTGAATATTGCAGTTTTTGTAAAATGTATGTTTTAAAATCATTATGGATATATCATTTGCGAACAAACCAACATAAAAAAATGCATCGGGCAAATGAATAACAACATCAAAAGTACATCATCGGCATTCAAGAATAGTATTGAAACATATGTTTTTGAAAACATTAATAAAGAAAATCTTATACTAGAAAACTTTCTAAGTATAATAAGAGATGTGATACAGTGATACAGCGTGTTCTGCAACAGCATAGAAACATCAAATTTAATTGCGAATTATTTTGCAAATATATGCTGATAAAAGATGAATCACTATTATGTGAAATAGATATAAAATCACATCAAACAAAAATGGTTATAGTGAGTGAAAGTATGGAGATGGATGACCTTTTACAACTATATTCAAAGCAATGCAATATTAAAAACAAAAATGAGCGAATTTCAGGAGAGAGATAGCGGATGGACGTTAATTGAAATATCGCATATTGAAATTAATATAAATCAACATAAATGTATAAAAGGATCACAATACTTATGCTTACCGCCAGCTATTGCAAAAAAACATGGATGCGTTAATGTGCGAAATAATGATGAATTTTGCTTTAAATGGGCTTTAATATCAGCATTTTACCCGGTCTCTGATAATACAAACAGATGTTCATCATACAAAATTGCAGACATTACAGTTGATCTTATAATCTTGGAAAACGATCTGTCCCTCAATTTTAAAAACTTATACTTTCCGCTACCAGTCAACCAAATTAAAGTCTTGAGTTAAATAACCCGGATATAAGTATAAATGTCTTTGGCTTGGAGAATAACCAAATTATAGGACCATACTATTTTACTGCCGACGAAAAAGCACATCATATTAATTTATTATCAGTCGAAGATGAAGACAAGTTTCACTATGTATGGATTAAAAACATTTCAAGGTAATCTAATTGAAATAAATTTTATAACGAAAAAAATTTTTTTTAAATTTCTTGTAATATATGAATACTACAGAAAATTTTTTTTGCTTTGTATAATTACAGATTAATCACAAACCAAATAACAAAACATAATGGGAAAATATATATGTGCAACAGCTGCCTGTTGTATTTCCATAATGAACCAGCCCTGCAAAAACATCGCGGAGAATGCAATAAGCTGGTAACAAGTATGCCTAACATAGATAAAAATATTATTAACTTTAAGAACTATAAGAATCAAGTATTAGTACCGTTTGTCATATACGCTGATTTTCAATGTCTTATGGAAACAGTTAATATTCAAAATTCCGCTAATGTAAAGACGGTACAAAAACATATACCTTTTGCCTATAGTTATTACATAAAGTGTAGTTTTGATGTAAGTTTAGACATATTTAGGATATATAATGGAATAGATGCAGCATCTAATTCTTTTTTAAATTTAGTTAAAGATGTTTTATATATATATAGCAGTTATTTAAGTATAATCAAACCCATGAATTCCTTAACATTAGATCAAGAAAAAAGACAAAAGGAAGATAACATTTGTCATTTTTGTAGACAATATTTGCCTGTCGAAGATAGAGTAGCTGATCACTGTCATTTGACAGGTGATTATAAGGTCCAGCACATAATAAATGTAATTTGGAATATCAAATTGCGAAATTTGTGCCCATCTTTTTCCATAACCTTTCGACATACGATTGCCATTTATTTGTAAAAGAACTCTCATCTATAGAAGGTGATATAAATATTATTCCGATAAATAAGGAATTATATGTATCTATATCTAAAAGAATTGCTGTAAATGATAAGGATACCATTGAACTTCGTTTTCTAGATTCTTTTAGATTTATGCCTTCAAGTTTACAAAAACTATCTTATTACTTAGCTGATACTGATTTAAATACTGTAAAATCAATTTACCCCAACGATGATGAGTTTAAATTAGTGAAACGTAAAGGTGTCTTTCCGTATGATTATCTAGACTCGATGTATCATCTCGAGGAAACGCAATTACCACCCCAATCATTATTCTTCAATAAATTAACGAATGAGTCGTGTAGTGATGATGACTATGAACATGCTCAAAAAGTATGGAATACTTTCAAATGTAATAATTTATTAGATTATTTGTTGTTATATTTGAAAACAGATGTCTTGTTGCTATGCGACGTTTTTGAAAATTTTAGAAAAGTATGTGTAAATATTTACAATTTAGATCCATATCAATATTATACCACACCTGGTTTGCCTTGGGATGCCATGTTGAAAACTACAGAAATAAATTTAGAATTGATAACTGATATTAATATGTATAATTTTATTGTTCGTGGTATTAGGGGTGGTATTGTCCAATGCAGTAAACGGTATTCAATTGCTAATAATAAATATTTAGATGATTATGATTCTGGTAAAGAATCAAATTATCTAATTTATTTAGATGTTAATAATTTATATGGTTATGCAATGTCTCAATATCTGCCCTATAATAACTTTGAATGAGTGGAAAATTTCGAAAATTTCAACTTAAATGAAGTGAAAGATGATTCGCCAATTGGATACATATTAGAAGTATATCTAGAATACCCATCTTCATTGCATGACTATCACAACGACCTACCATTTTGCGCGCAAAATAAAAAAAAATGAGAGTATGAAACAGACTAAACTAATCACAGACTTGAACAGCAAAACAAATTATATTATACATTATCGAACTCTTCAACAATGCATTCAACATGGTCTTATTTTAAAGAAAGTACACAGAATTCTTAAATTAAATCAATCGATTTGGCTGAAAAAATATATTGATTTGAACAACTACCATAGAACATTAGCAAAAAATTCGTTTGAGCAAAATTTTTTCAAACTGTTAAACAATGCTGTTTATGGTAAGACCATGGAAAATGTCGACAAGAGGAAAGATATGAAAATAGTATGCGATTGGGAGAGCAAAGGTAGGAGATTGGGGCTAGAGCTCTTATAGCTAAGACTAACGTTCATAGTTCAGTTAAGATCTCCGATGAAATGGTGGTGATTCAAATGAAAAGAGCTCATACGGTTTATAATAAACCAATTTACGTTGGTTTTACCGTTTTAGAGTTATCTAAATGGAAAATGTATAATTTTCATTATGATTACATGAAACCTAAATATCGGGAAGATATAAGTCTAAACTATATGGATACAGATTCGTTTATTTACGATATTCGAACAAATGACTTCTATAATGACATCAGAAATGACATTAGCACATATTTCCATATGTCTGGTTATGAAATGGCAAATGTTTTCAATTTCCCATTGCTAAATAAAAAAGGCTTAGGCATGATGAATGCAATGGGAAAATAATGAAGGAATTCGTAGGATTGAGAGCAAAAATGTATTCTATTAAAATTGAAAAAGAAGAAAAAGAAATCAAAAAAATAAAAGGTGTAAAACAATGTGTTACACAAAAACTTAGCGTAGCCGATTTTAGAAAATGTTCATTTGATAAGAAATTATATTATGATTCTATGTATATTTTTAGATCTAAGATACATGAAGTATATACCCAACATATATCTAAGCTAACTTTAAGTTATTTAGATGATAAGCGATGTATAAAAGAAAATGGTGTTGACACCTATGCATGGGGTCATCACAAAATAAAAGAAATATGAAAAAATCAATTTTGTTTTTATTTATTTCAAGTTATATTTATTAAAAAGAAATTTTAAACATAAACGACCACAATTGTAAGTATTAAATTTTTGTTTTTGGTTTTAATTATATTCAATGGGTGTTTTTAAATACGCAACTTTTTCAAGCGGAGGTTGCAAGTTACCAAAACTGTCAAAATATTCTTTATAATTGCGGTTTTTATAGTACGCTACCCAATGGGTTCCAGCACCGTGTGAACTGTCAAAATTAACAATTCCACATTCTTGTGGTAGTGGTTTCTTAGGTAAACAATCGCGCATAAAACCACCTCTAAAATGTTTGAGATGTTTACCATATTTAATCAAATCGATATCTGTTAGTGCCATTTTGGGTAGACTATCTAAAAGTTTTTTGGAGCTGGTTTGTAATATAGCCTTTCCTATATGGTTTAAGATATAAACCTTTTCCCATAGCAATTGACTCCATATATCTGTTATGTTGTTCCTTTCCATTTTTTATTTCTTTAACAGCTTTAACAGTAGCTGATCCGCCAGTAGCTAAACCACCAAGCGCAG
The DNA here is from genome assembly GCA_963682025.1 of Cordilura impudica. NCBI lineage: Eukaryota > Metazoa > Arthropoda > Insecta > Diptera > Scathophagidae > Cordilura > Cordilura impudica. Next base: position 193,456 of record CAVMKG010000169.1, on the reverse strand, counting down.
ACAATGCTGTTAAAATGGGGATTAATGGTAGAAATCCACCAGCTTTTGGCATTGGGATAACTCTTAGTATAATAACATTCGCCCTTTTCTTTCTTCTGAAATTTGATTGAACAGCTTTTTGTGCAATTTTTAGAGCTGCTTTTATATTATCGGGTTTTTCTTTAAGAGCTTCAAAGTATTTTTAACGGTAGTTGAAAATAGCTTTTTATCATACGCTTTTCCCTTTCTTCTTTTTTCTTGATTAAGATATCTTTTTACCTTTCATACCTAAACCAAATTTAACTTTTGCTTTCATAGCGTTTGTTACTAGCTAAGCGTTTGCACGTTCCTTTAAATCGATATCTTTAGATTTTACTCGTTCCCAAGCCTGCCCAGCGAATATTTGATCAGCCTGATGTCTTTTGTTGATGTCTTTTTATTGCGAGTATGCAATATCGTGTTCTCTACAAGCACTATCTAATCGATTTATACCTTTATCGCCTCTAGCTAATCGTTTTTGCAATTTTGTTCCTGGACCGCAAAATTGATAACCCCGTAAATGTAGTTCAATCGGTAAGTTGTTTATGAAGTTGTTTACAAAACCTCTACCAATCTTTGACTGATTACATATCTGCGTTTTGTTATAGTTTATAGCCATTTCTTAATTTTTTTTTTCATATAATATAACCAACGTATAGAATTTATATTAGAATTTATATTAAAATGTAATTAGTTATCAATATGAGATTACTTATACAACACAAACAAATTGTAGTAAGAAATACTGATGATGTGTTTACACATGGAAAAAAACCTAAAGTTGTTCATAGTACACTATTGCCAAATTCAATTCGAGCATTAATTGTGGGTCCATCAAACTATGGTAAGACTAACGTAATGATTAGTCTAATAGAAAGTCCAAACGGTCTCAGTTTCAAAAACATATACATATATTCAAAATCCTTATATCAACCTTAATATTGTTATTTAAAGAAATTGCTTGAACCAATAAAAAAAAAATCGGTTTGCATTCGCAAAAAATGAAGAAGTTCAAAGTCCAGCTAAAGCAAACCCTCACTCTATAATAATATTCGATGATGTAATTTGCGGTAAACAAAATATTATAAGAGATTATTTTTGTATAGGGAGACATAAGCATATAGATTGTTTTTATTTATGCCAAATATATACGAAAATTCCTAAGCATCTAATACGTGATAATGCAAATATGATTATAATATTTAAACAAGATGAAATGAATATGAGACATATATACGATGATCGTGTTATTGGTGACATGTCATTTAAAGGATTTATGGAGATTTGTAGTGAGTGTTGGAAAGATAGATATGGTTTTGTTGTTGTCAGTAAGGAAGATTCAATAAAAAAAGGACGCTATCGAAAAGGTTTTAATAGTTTCATACAATTTTGAGTGATATTAGATATAAACCAGATCATTAGCAGATATAAATTAGTTCATTAACAGATACAAAGCTGATCGTTAACAGATACGAAGCTGATCAACATGACCAATAAATTGTTGAAAGATATTGTAAAGACGAGGGCAGTAATCAAAGAAAAATTGAAAAATAACAAATTAAATGCAATAGACAGAGTAAATTTGTTGGAGAATACATTTCAACCTATAACAAAACCTTTAAATGATATAATTGGAAAACTTGATGATAACAAACAAAATGAAACACAAACAGCAATACGATCTAATGATCCTGATGATGATGAAAATGTTTCTGATTATGATGATTATGATGATGCAGCTACATATGTTACCCCAGATAGTAATTCTGTTAGTGATGATGATATATCAAATGCTACACCCCTTAATGATTATAAATTAAAAAACTTGAAGAGAGCTATCACATCAAACAGCTGTTTAAGTACTAACCTTTTTTATTTTTTTTTTTTTCTTTAATTATTGATTTATTTTAAAAACACTTTTCTTGGTTTGTTTTATGTAAAAAGTTATAATTTTATTTTAAACTGTTTTTCCTTTTTTTAAGTATTCAATGTTTTGTTTTACAATAATTTTTTGTTTGATTTAATAATTATTGAAATAGGTAGATGTGTTTTAAATTCCGTTCACTTTTGTTTGTTTTTAAATTTATCTAATTGGTTTGGTTGTCAAAACTAGACTGAGTAAAAACTACAGTATACTTAAATATGCTAGTTAAAGAAGTTATGAAAAAGAATGGGAATGAGAAAAAAAAGAGTAACAACAAATCACATACGATATTCCCGTTATTGTTTTTAAATAAAATATCAGTGTGCTAAATGAATGTATTCATTGGTAAAAAGTCAGGAATTTAAATTAATGAATTCAAAAATAAATCTTGTTTAACAATGAAAATATTTAGGTAATAACAATTACAAAATTAAGTAAATAAATTGTTTAAATAATAGATAATGTATGTTGGTTTAATATTGGTTATTAAACATACCGGCCCCTTGGTGATAAATTAAAAAATATCTCGTACTGGTCCGGTGAAGGTGTATGCCAATGCTGTACATTCGGCTATTACTTTTTTAAGTTCGTGGTGAGAGATCCATTCCGATGTAGTAAATGGAAGACATCTGCACCGAGCTCTAATTCATAGGGCGTATTATTTCTGGGGTCTGGGTCAGCTAGAGAGTCTTTCGTGAAATCTTCTGTTGGGTCTTCTTCTATTGGTTTGCCATACGGTTTTTTAGGCAATGAATTTGTTAATTTGGCGTGTATGCCAGCCGTCCATTTTTTTCTTGTTGATATTGCAGCAATTTGTATTTTTGCAAATTTTTCATTTATGTATGATACGACTTCTAATTGTAGTCGTTGTTGGGTGCTCGCGGCTATTCTCGAAAATGGTAATTTCGTCATGACTGCTCGTATATTGGACCATTGTTCTACGCGATTGGCGATTCGAACCATTACGGTTGGTCGGAAAACTAAAGCCCAGTTAAATGGTTTTGTGGGTTCAAGTTTTTTGAGTTGAAGGGTCGTATTTTGAGTCGGATTCTGAGTCTGATTTATATTTTTTGAGGTAGATGGATGATAATTTAAAACTTTGATTTGTGGCGCATCATGTAGTGAGGAGTGGTGTTTTTCTCGACAATAGTTGCATACATTTTCGGTGGTACATTCTGCTTTTCTGTGGGATCGTGCCAGGCAATTTTGACAATAAGCATAGTGTTGGACTGCTTCATATCGTTCTGATGGTCTTAGCTGTCGGAACTCTTTACATGTTTTAAGCGGATGGTCTTGCTTACACAATGCGCATGAGTATTGCCAATGTATGGATCTGCAGTTTTGGTAATTGTTTGATGCCATTTCTGAAATGAAACGGATTGAAGAGGTTAAATTGGAATTTGTAATTAAGAAATTATGAGTATTACTTTTGGGTCAGTCGACTAATAAGGGTATGAGTCTATGTATGGGTCTACGAATTAGTCCGTTGGCGGTTTTTATATCAACGACTCGATTGTTTTGGTCGGATCCAGGATGAACATTGATAATTCGACCCATTTTCCATTCGTTGGGTAATAAATTATTTTCTTTTAGAATTACTAGATCGTTTATGTTGATATTTTTCGTTTGGTATTTGCATTTATAGCGACGATGAAGTTCTTTAAGATATTCGGATTTCCAGCGTTGACAGAAAAAGTGATAAGTGATTTGTATGCGTTTCCAGCGATTTGCAATAGTTAAATTTTCGTTGCTTAGATCGGGTTCCGCTGGTGTCAATAATGGAGTACCTATGAGAAAGTGTCCAGGGGTCAACGGGGAAAGATCATTAGGGTCATCATTCGCAGGACTTAAGGGTCTCGAATTTAAACATGATTCTATTCGAGCTAAAATTGTTGTAAATTCTTCGAATGTGAATTTCGTGGTTGGAATGAATTTTCGAAGATGTGTTTTGAAGGATTTAACGCTCGCTTCCCAGAGTCCGCCCATGTGAGGAGCTCCTGGTGGAATGAATTTCCAATCGACGTTCTGATGACTGTAGTTATTTTCTACCGATGGTTGAAGAGTTTTTATAAATTCTAGGCGTTTCTTTTTTATTATCTCTGCTGCTCCGACGAAATTAGTACCATTATCTGAATGAATGGTAGAGGGACATCCGCGTCTTCCAATAAAACGGTGGAATGCTGCTAAGAATGATTGGGTCGATAAGTCTGTTGTGGCTTTTAGATGAATGGCTTTTGTTGAAAAACATATAAATATGCACACGTAACCTTTGGTTATTAAACAACAGCGTCCTGTGAAATTTCTAATAAGAAAGGGTCCAGCAAAATCTACTCCGGTATTTGTGAATGGTCTGGAGATAGTTGTTCGTTCAGCAGGTAATGCTGCCATTATTTGAGTTTGACAATGTTGTTTGTAAAGTACGCATATTTTGCAGTTATGTATTATGGTTTTTACCAAGGGTCTGAGTCTTAAAATCCAAAATTCTCTTCGAATGACTCTTATCATTAATTGATTACCACCGTGTAAAGTTATTTTTGTAATGGTGCGGCGGTGGTCTCTTCACCTGCTGTTCCCTGAGTCTTAACGGGTCGCACGTGCTGGCGTGGGGCCTAGCTCGCCGGAGGGGTGGGGTCTTGTTAAGACCCAGGGAAACCACACTACAAAAACAAAATCACGTGCGATTACTGATTCTAATGACCTATGGAGCTACTGATGGATGGGGGGACATACTTACGGTTCCGAGGGGACTGGATCTTGTGCCCCTTTTAGCCCTCCCTACCTTGTCACCAATTCTCCATCTCATTTGGATGGTGACCCACTTAAAAAGGAATTGGTTTGCTTATAAGAACTTAAAAAAGAAAGAAAAAATTTAAAGATTAAGAAAATTAAAATGTAGTGTAAGAAAATAAATAATGTTTTATTAATAAATTATAAGTTTAAAAAAAAAATAATCATCTATTGAACTTAAAAAAAAAATTACTCAGTGAATATATTAAAGGCAAACGGCAACAAAATTAATGATGTACAAAAAAAAATGGAAATGTTGCATGATTTGCTGAAAAATAAAGCTAAAAAAAAAAAAACTTAAAATGGAAACCCTAATGAAATGTCAAGGAGTTTTAATAAAGTCACATGCCAAAATTGAAAAGCATATTCCGAGACACAACCACGGCGTCCGGCGGCAGCAGCTTCATCGGTACCTCATCAACACCAGCAATAAGGCGGTAAATCTACGTTTTATATATATATAAATTAAAAATTTTCCTATATATATAAATTAAAAATTTTGCTATATGTATATAAATTAAAAATTTTTGCTAAATATAAATTAAAAATTTTTGCTAAATTTAACTTAAAATTTTTCCAATAAATAAATTAAAATTTTATAACATTATATATATGTAAGTAAAATACAGTGGAATATAAAAATTTGTCACCACTACCTTAAATTAAAATAAAATCTCTTGGAAATGAGAATTTTTTTTCTCAACTTAACTTTAAGTAAAATTACTTTAATGTTCAACTATACACATTTACAATGAAATTAAAAATTATATAAATCTACAAATTAAAATCTCGCTAAGATGTAATTTTGTATTTAACCAAAATTTCTTTTAGAGGTTAAACAAAAATTTTTCAAAAATGTAAATAAATTTTCTAAAATTTAAATACAATATTTTTATGATATAAAATTGGACTAAAATATAAATAAAAAAAAAATAAAAAAAAATTTGTCAGATATGAAATTGCCTAAAATTTAAATTTTCCTAAATTTAAAAATTTTTCCTAAAATTAAAAATTTTCCTAAAAGTAGAATTTTTACAAGAAGAATGTTGCTAACATAATATAAAACTTAAAATTATAACTTAAAATGAAGGTTAAATAAATTATTGTTAAACCCCATGTAGAAAACCAAACCTAACCTTTTATATTATTTATGTGGGTTACCTCCAATTAAGATGGAATATCAGGTAACATGATAGGGAGGGCAAAAAGGGGCATAACAGCTAGTCCCCACCGGAAAGTAAGTATGCCATCCATCCATCCTTTAGATTCCGTTTTTTGACAGTTTTTTTTTGTAAATCGCACGTGAACATCTGTAGTGCGGTTTCCCTGGGTCTTAACAAGATCCCACCCCTCCGGCGAGCTAGGCCCCCTGCCAGCACGTGCGACCCGTTAAGGCTCAGGGAAACAGGAAGCGGAAGTTCCACCACCGCCGTACCATTACAGAAATGGCGCCCAACGTGGGGCCCGAACGACAATAGACCGGATTTTTTGTAATTTATAATTTTTGCCTAAATAGGAACTTATTATTTATTTTAGTTTTTTTAACATCTGTGCACCGGGGAAGCACATTGTTCCTAATTCCTAATTTTTTTATATATGTGTTCTGAAATTCATGCCTCCTTTCAATTTCTGGAATTTTGATTAAATATGCGTATATCGCTATTTATATTAACCGAAATTGGGATGGGTTTTGAATTTTAGTTCACCCTTCAAACATTTAATTAAATTTTGTGATTTTATCTTGCTTTGGTCATTAAAGGTTGTTCCCGGAATACAAGAACTTCGTTCTAAATGAACCGGTTACTTGTCCGAAATAATTTTTATAGCACGAAATATTAGCAAACAATCGGGAAAAAATTTTAAGTTTTATTTTTTTTGATTGATGGTCATACTTACTATCGGATTTTTTTTGTAGTAATTGGTTTGGTTTTGGTTACTACATGGGGATACATTTATTGAAAAAAATTTAACATATTTAAAACTTTTGCGTGGGTTCGATTTGAACCTAATTTAATTTTAGAACCTAATTTAATTTTCTAAAACCTTTTATATATTCCTTTGAATCTAATTAACTATGACATTGGTTTGAAATTACTATCCGGCTAATCTTCATTCATTTATTATTTCATCATTTAGTCTATATACCATTTCATAGCTAGTCCTGTATTAAGCCCATTTCCGACAAAGCCTCCGTTTAAAGTCTTTTTGTTTATGATAAGAGAGTTCAAAACACCGGTTTTAATTTAGTAAGGTCCCCCAAAACCTCTGCGTCCATATCCATTGTTTAATGAGAGAACTTAAATCACCGAATTTTGAAAGGAACAAAAATCGCTGGTTTAAGGTCTCTGTTAGATATCAGAATCCAATACACTGAATTTTTAAAGTAACCTAAAATCTCTGTGTTGGAATCTTTTCCGTTGAACGATGGATATCGAACCATGTTTTGGAAAACCCCAACAGCGTAAACTGCTGTTTTGATTTCTTTTTTATATTCAGAAGATTTAAACTCAAGGCAAAGATTTAAAAATGGCAAACCCTAAAAACCCATCCGACCGTTTTCAGTTGATTTTTCCTTTCATGGAAATCAAAATCATCTGTTTTGTGACGGCCGTTTATTTTTGGTTACAACAAAATATGTACAAGTCACATTAAGCGAAACGTTATTTATTTTGCAATGTAAAATTTTTGCAAGAATCCCGTTTCGTCAGTATGAGATTTGTATGTATGTTTGTTTTGTTTTTGTTTTGTTTTTTGTGCTGTACCATTTAATAAACAACACCTTATATGGTGATATCGTTTGCCCATTTTTTTGTTGCAAGAGAAGAAATTCTATTTTTAAACAGTTTATCCATGTAAAGCTTTTACTCGTTCTCATTCCCACCCATGTTGTCAGCCATTAACATCGGCTTACCTTGTTCCCCTCATCGTTAGGTGTAGTATTTTTTTTACATAGGGAATTTAATGAATGTACGAGTATTAGTTGCACAAATGAATGAATATGAAGGTTCTCATTGAATGCTGGCGATTTTTTTTAAACAGGTTTTTATCTTATGATGAATGGAATGAATGAAGATAGGTATAATGTCAAGAAAATAATTTTGATAGAGGAGTTAAAATTTTGATTTTTGCAGATAAAGGTTGAGGAAAAACCCTCTTAATAATTTAAGTTTAAAATTAGTGTAGAATGTAAAATAAAATAAAGATTAAAATTAAGATTAAAAACATTAAAGTTTAAAGAAATATAAAATTAAATTTAAGAATTGATGGAGGAGTTGAATTTGAGAGCTGAAAAAGAAAAGGTTGAGGAAAAACCTACATTAAAGTAAAATAAGATTAGTGTAGTAAAATAAAGTTAAGTGAAGTTTAAAATTAGTGTAGAAAGTTAAAATAAATTAAAGATTAAAATTAAGATTAAAAACATTAAAGTTTAAAGAAATATAAAATTAAATTTAAGAACAGAAAAGGGGGTTGAATTTTGATTTTTGCAGATAAAGGTTGAGGAGAACCCTCTTAATAATTTAAATTTAAAATGTAGTGTATGGACGGTTGTTCAAAAAAAAAATATTTAGAAAGTAAGAAACTTAAAATAAACTTTAAGAAAAAAAACTTTAGATTTTATGACATGTGAATAAATAAAAATTTGGAGTGGAAGTTTTGTTTTTGAAGAATAAGGTTGAGGAAAAACCTTTTAAGTATTTAAAATTTAGTCTTAATTAAAGTTTTAAGAAAGAAAAGTAAAGTTAAGTAAATTAAAATTGCATATTGTTGAAAAAAAATTGTTTTGCATATAAGAACTTAAAAAAGAAAGAAAAAATTTAAAGATTAAGAAAATTAAAATGTAGTGTAAGAAAATAAATAATGTTTTATTACTAAATTATAAGTTTAAAAAAAAATCAACTATTAAACTTAAAAAAAAAAAATTACTCAGTGAATAGACTAAAGGCAAACGGCAACAAAATTAATGATGTACAAAAAATAATGGAAATGTTGCATGATTTGCTGAAAAATAAAGCTAAAAAAAAAAAACTTAAAATGGAAAACCTAATGAAATGTGAAGGAGTTTTAATAAAGTCAAATGCCAAAATTGAAAAGCATATTGCGAGACACAACCACGGCGTCCGGCGGCAGCAGCTTCATCGGTACCTCATCAACACCAGCAATAAGGTGGTAAATCTACTTTTTATATAAATTATTTTAAAGTGCGTTTGCGGGTTGTAAGTTAATAAATTGTAACACATAAATTGTAGAGCAAATTTAATTTATTTCAAACTTTCATAAATTATAGAGTTAACATAGAATTAATTTATTTAAATTTGCTTTACTTTAATCTTTCACAGATTATTGAGTTAAGTTACCTAAATTTTATTTATTTAAATTTAATCTTTGACAAAGTATTGGGTTAATTTATTTAAATTTTATTTATTTTAAACTTTCACAAATTATAGAGTCGATTTATTTAAATCTTACTTATTCTTAAAATTCATTAATTGAATCATAATTACTTAAATTCCATTTATTTTATTTTACCTACTATGAGGCCTGAGTCTTACTTCATACTGACTCTATTTTACTTAATCATAATAAATATAAAGAATGGTGAATTCCTCAACGACAGAGAAACACCACCGAAAAAAATGCCAACGCAAGCCAAACCTGAAAACCATAAAAAAACGCAACTCAATCAAAACATATGGTTGACATAAATTCAAGTCAAGTGCCTTGGTTTCACAATCATAAATCGTGAAAGTTTCAAGTGCACCGACTTGAGGACTGTTTACGTTGCAGAATTAGGGGACAAAATAAAATGCAGCGGTTTGAGGAAATATTTTGTGAAACTGACACCCAAAACAAATAAAAGTGTGAATGGCCGTAATTGGTGCCAGAAAAATAATAAATAAAAAATGCCTGGGAATGCAATATGATATTGCGACATAAAAATAAATGTAAAACAATGCAATTTGACATTGCAACATACTCGTGCCCGTTGAGAGTGATTTGATGCGGGCAAAACATTCATAAAATAAATGACGAAATAAAATATTCCTCAAGCTGGGTGGTAACATATTTGTTTTCTTTGCACATAAAAATAAAAAGTAAATGAATGATACCATTTTAGACGACTTAATTGGCGGACGGACTTGTTTACCATAATTGTTGGTATATCTTTCACAGTATGTGAGACATACCTTAACTACTCCCCCTTTTAAATTTCAGACGTCCTCGTCTGATGGCAATACAAATCGCATTGGATTGTCAAGCCGAAATCGCGTAAAAAAAAATAAATATTTATAGTCAAATCTATGGGTGTTTCTAAGTTGCTGGGGAAAAAATTATTTTACAATTTCAAATCATAAAATTACAGAGAGAAAATTAATTTCTTATTTCCTAATTGCTTAATATAATGTGGTTACATCCATTTTGTTAGACCTACTCAATATGTGAGTTGTGTAATTTAAGATTAGTTTTACATTTTCATTTAAACTTTCTTTTTTAAATAAGATAAGGTTGCAACATTTTGCTACAATTCTTGTCTTTAATATTTAAAAAAAAATTTCTTTATTTTAATGTGGGTGCAATTATTCCATTGCACCTCCTTACTATGTAAGTTGTCATTTTATTTTTACAAATCAATTTTTTATTATGTTAGGTTTAAGTTTAAGTAAATTTAATGTGTGTGCAACTATTGTGTTGCACCCCCTCACTATGTGAGTTGTTATTTTAGTTTTAATTTCATGCTTTTAACTTAAGTTTAAGTTTAGGTTAATTTAATGTGGTTGTTATAAATTTTCCATTTTTCTTTTTTGCTTTAATTTTTATTTTACAATTAAAAATTTTGGGTTGATTTATTTATTTAAAAAAAAATTTATAATTAATGGTATTTATTTTATTTAAAAAAAAAGGTTCTTCGGTGCTCATGGGAATTTTCTGTTCCGTTAGCGAATTCACCGAATCTAAATTTAATTTTAAATTTTCTTTTTCTGTTTTACAATTCAGAATTTTAGGTTAACTTATTAAAAACAATTTTTGAATAATTTGTGGTATAAAATAAAAAAATAATATAATAAAAATGATGCATTACTGTTAACGAATTTGCCTGTGGAAAAGTGTTATCTTCAGCGTAAATTTCGTTCTGCTGTAAAAAATAGTCTTAATCAAATGCCAAAATTTTTCTTCTTTTTTATTAACAACTTCTTGTTTTATTTTTGTAAGATAATAAAAAAAGAATAAAACCAAGTTTCTATACGTGGTAATCTTTTATAACACTCTTTTCCTTCTTTGCACTTTTCGTCCTTGTAATAATCATTTATATTTTTTGCTCTTTGCAAAAAATTTTCCGTGTTAAAAATTTATTTTGAAAAAAAAAATTTATAAAGTTTATAAAATTTTTTTAAATTATTAAATTTTCCTGTTGGCTAATAAAAAAAATTACTTTTTTAATTATGTCCCCCATTGGGGTTTTTATCTTTTCTTTCCTCGTTTTCCATTCTTGGGGTTTTAAAATCTTCCACCCCATTAAAATAACCTTCGTTAGCCAAACTAAATATCTCCCTATCGAGTCTATCTAAAATTCTTGCATTCGTTTCATGATCCTCTGGGGTCCATTCGAATATCTGATGGTGATAATCATCCCTCAAATAACCCTTCTTACAAATCCACTTCCTAGGCATTGTCTTTTTTTTTATATGACTTTTTTAAAAAAAAATTTAACTTACAATTACTCTAGTAACGACAAGGTTTTTTTTTTTACTTTAAATTCTAGTTTACGATTATTTTTTATTCACAGAATTGTAGACAAATTTCCTATTTTTTACTTTATTTTTTTAAATTGATAATTTGTTTTTGAGAAAGGACAATGCCATAAAATATGGCTTACTTAATTTGGTATTTAAAAAAAAATTTTAGCTCTTAATTTAATTTACAAAATTTGACACTTAAAAAATCTTATATAGACATCAAAGCGTTTTTCAATTCCATCTCTCTTCTTCTTTCTCCTCTTTAGTTTTTACTGCGTATGCTGATGTACAGGATTTTTCTCGAAAACATGTAACTGTTGTATATATGATGATTCGCCGATTATTTTCTTATACGCCGGGTTAATTTGAGTTTTGAACGAAAATATTTCTTGTCACAATTAATTTCACACAAGATTTCCTCCAAGCTTTTTGCTGTTCCAGCTGTTAGCACTTTTAGTTCTTTTTTTTTTTTTTGTTTCACTGTTCTTTTTTTGATACGAAAGTTCGTGCCAAGTTGGGCGCCAATTATTTTAAAGTGCGTTTGCGGGTTGTAAGTTAATAAATTGTAACACATAAATTGTAGAGCAAATTTCATTTATTTCAAACTTTCATAAATTATAGAGTTAACATAGAGTTAATTTATTTAAATTTGATTTACTTTAATCTTTCACAGATTATTGAGTTAAGTTACCTAAATTTTATTCATTTAAATTTAATCTTTCACAAAGTATTGGGTTAATTTATTTAAATTTTATTTATTTTAAACTTTCACAAATTATAGAGTCGATTTATTTAAATCTTACTTATTCTTAAAATTCATTAATTGAATCATAATTACTTAAACTCCATTTATTTTATTTTACCTACTATGAGGCCTGAGTCTTACTGCATACTGACTCTATTTTACTTAATCATAATAAATATAAAGAATGGTCAATTCCTCAACGACTGAGAAACACCACCGAAAAAAATGCCAACGCAAGCCAAACCTGAAAATCATAAAAAAACGCAACTCAATCAAAACATATGGTTGACATAAATTCAAATCAAGTGCCTTGGTTTCACAATCATAAATCGTGAAAGTTTCAAGTGCACTGACTTGAGGACTGTTTACGTTGCAGAATTAGGGGGACAAAATAAAATGCAGCGGTTTGAGAAAATGTTTTGTGAAACTGACACCCAAAACAAATAAAAGTGTGAATGGCCGTAATTGGTGCCAGAAAAATAATAAATAAAAAATGCCTGGGAATGCAATATGATATTGCGACATAAAAATAAATATAAAACAATGCAATGTGACATTGCAACATACTCGTGCCCGTTGAGAGTGATTTGATGCGGGCAAAACATTCATAAAATAAATGACGAAATAAAATATTCGTCAAGCTGGGTGGTAACATATTTGTTTTCTTTGCACATAAAAATAAAAAGTAAATGAATGATACCATTTTAGACGATTTAATTGGCGGACGGACTTGTTTACCATAATTGTTGGTATGTCTTTCAGAGTATGTGAGACATACCTTAACTTATATATATAAATTAAAAATTTTCTTATATATAAATTAAAAATTTTCCTAAAAATTTTCCTATATATATAAATTAAAAATTTTGCTATATATAAATTAAAAATTTTTGCTAAATATAAATTAAAAATTTTTGCTAAATATAACTTCAAATTTTTCCTATAAATAAATTAAAATTTTATAACATTATATATATGTAAGTAATTACAGTGGAACATAAAAATTTGTCACCACTACCTTAAATTAAAATAAAATCTCTTGGAAATGAGAATTTTTTTTTTCTCAACTTACCTTTAGGTAAAATTACTTTAATATTCAACTATACACCTTTACAATGAAATTAAAAATTTTATAAATCTACAAAAATAAAATCTCGCTAAGATGTAATTTTTTATTTAACCAAAATTTCTTTTAGAGGTTAAACAAAAATTTTTCCAATATGTAAATAAATTTTCTAAAATTTAAATACAATATTTTTATGATATAAAATTGGACTAAAATGTAAATAAAAAAAATAAATAAAAAAAATTTGTCAGATATGAAATTGTCTAAAATTTAAATTTTCCTAAATTTAAAAAATTTTCCTAAAATTAAACATCTTAAAAAAAAAAAATTAAGAATTTTTTTTTCAACATTTAAAAATTTTTCCTAAAATTAAACCCCATGTAGAAAACCAAACCTAACCTTTTTTATTATTTATGTGGGTTACCTCCAATTAAGAAGGAATATCAGGTAACATGGTAGGGAGGGCACAAAGGGGCATAACAGCTAGTCCCCACCGGAAAGTAAGTTTGTCATCCATCCATCCTTTAGATTCCGTTTTTTGACAGTTTTTTTTTTTGTAAATCGCACGTGAACATCTGTAGTGCGGTTTCCCTGGGTCTTAACAAGATCCCACCCCTCCGGCGAGCTAGGCCCACTGCCAGCACGTGCGACCCGTTAAGGCTCAGGGAAACAGGAAGCGGAAGTTCCACCACCGCCGCACCATTACATTTTGTGGGTGTGTTCAACTAACAATCTAGCTAATCTTGTGTTTTGCGGCAAGATAATTGGATGTCGTTCATTGTAGGTTAATGCAGATGATTTAACGAGACGACCATTTGCGCGTATGACTTCGAATGAGTCAATGAATGGGTTAAAAGTCAGAATTGAGCTATTTGATGAGATTTTTGTTTTTTGTAACATGTGTCGATATTCTTCAGGGAAATAATGTTTTTGTGTCAACTTTATGAGTCGATTTTTGATAAATTTTATTTCAGCTGATGATATTTCTAATTCTTTGATCCATAGATCTTTTCTGGTGACACTCGTATTTCTCCAGAATCTAAATACGTAAGAAAGTACTCTATAAGCGCGTGAAAGCGTCGAAAATCGATCAAGGGGGTCTTCGAATGTGGTTGTAACAAGTGGTTTTATTGTCTTTACTTCGACTGTTTTTTTTGTATCGGGCTTTGTTGTTGAGGCCAATATTGTTTGGATAATTTAAGCCAAGACGGTCCGTGCCACCATAAATTATGGGTATCCAATTCTTTTGGAGAACATCCACGACTAGCAATATCAGCTGGATTATCGCGTCAGTCGACATGTTGCCATTTATTGGTTTCTGATTTATCCGAAATTTCAGATATTCTGTTTCCTACAAAGGTGGTCCAAGAGCATGGTGGTTTACGTAGCCAAGCCAGGACAATTGTGGAATCTGTCGAATAGAAGGTCTCATAATTTTTTATTTTTAGATTTGGTAAAATTGATGAAGTCAATTTTGCCAGGAGGACCGCTCCACAAAGTTCGACTCGAGGTAAAGAAATTTTCTTAATCGGGGCGACGCGAGTCTTTGCTGTTAATAAATGGGTTTGAATTTGATTTGCGTTCTCAATTCGAATGTAAAGAGTTGCAGCGTAGGCTTTTTCTGATGAGTCGCAAAACCCATGTATTTCAACGCTGCTAGATGGGGTGAATCCTATCCATCGTGGTACCTTTATTTTTTGTAATTGAGGACAAGTTTTAATGAATTTTTCCCAGTATATGCAAGTTAAAGGTGTCAGACTTTCGTCCCAGTCAACCTTTTCTAACCAAATTATTTGCATGATTAATTTTGCAACAATAATGAGAGGAGCTAACCATCCACAGGGGTCAAAAAAATCTTGCGATGACTGATAAAACTTCACGTTTTTTATATGATGGTTTGATATTGATAGATGGCTGAGGGAATTAAAAGGAGTCCGATGAAATGTTCCATTTTATGCCCAGAGTTTTAGTGTTAATATTTTCAGCAAGGTGAGGACACTCTACTGATAATAAAGAATTTTGCGGTAGATCATTTATAACTTTGGGGTCATTTGATGTCCATTTCATAAGACTGAATCCTGCAGATTCTAATGCCTGATTTAATTGTTTTCTAGATTGTACGGCATGCTGTAAAGTGTGTCCTCCCAATACATCATCGATGTACATATTTTGTGTCAAAGTTTCAAATGCCAAAGGTAGAGAGGTTTTTACGTCTTCAGCTAGTTGTAATAATGTTCTAA
The DNA here is from genome assembly GCA_963682025.1 of Cordilura impudica. Taxonomy (NCBI): domain Eukaryota; kingdom Metazoa; phylum Arthropoda; class Insecta; order Diptera; family Scathophagidae; genus Cordilura; species Cordilura impudica. The sequence continues at coordinate 177,942 of CAVMKG010000169.1, read as the reverse complement.
GAGCCAAGAAAGGGGCACAATTTATAACAAAGGTAACTGTTTGGATTTCAAAGGTTTCTATTGGATCAGAGGGTGATTTTCGAAATAATATTCGTTGATATTGTGTCTGATTTGGATTCACCAGTATTTGCCGATACATTTTGGTAATGTCTGCATTGTAAACGAATTTAAAGAACCTCCACTTTAGTATTTGAAGAACTAGGTCCTGTTGAAGGATGGGTCCTGGCTGTAAGTTATCGTTTAAACTTTTTTTATTTGAAGTGGGACACGACGCGTTAAGCACTACTCGAAGTTTAGTGGTTAAGCATTCAGGTTTTATTATTGTGTGATGCGGCAAATAATAATTCGGAGTTATATTTATGTCCGAGTCTGATACTTTTTTCATATGTCCTAATTCCAAGTATTCTGAGATACTGTGCCATAGCAATATTTCTAGAGTGCCCGATTTCAACGTCTTTTTTAAACGGTAGGGTAACTATATATCTTCCTGACTTATTTCTTTGAGTGGTGGCTTTAAAATTGTCTTCGCAAAATAAATCTTCTTCTGACCTCAAAACTGCTTTTGGGGTTTCCTCCACCTCCCAAAATTGAGTCAAAAGTTTGTCCAAGGCTACCGCGTTGTATAGAGAAATGCTTGACGTTTTGTTAGATCGGGTAACAGGTCCCCCCACAATCCAGCCGAAGACTGTTTTTTGTGTCTAAAGGGATCCAATGGACCGCATTGGATGTTCAAAACTTTATATGAATGGACCAAGGTCGAGTCCAATCAACATATCTACAAGTCTGCTGATATTGAAATTGGGATCAGCTAGTTGTAGTTTTGAGACTTCTTCTAAAAGTGTATGGTCAAGATTTTCCGGTGGCAAGTTGGATGGTAAATTTTTCAAAACTGGTGCCCAGACTTCTAATTTAAAGTTGGGGTCTGTTTTTGAACAAAGGTTAAACAGGCAAGATTTTGCAGAAGTTTCGGCAATGTTGGGACTTAAACCTGTAACGTGAACTAAGTTTCGCTTGGATGGGAGTCGAAGACGATTTTTCAGCTTTTCGGATATGAATGTGGATTGTGAACCCGGGTCAATGATGGCTCGTGCATCGTAGCGTTGACCGTTACATTCAATTTGAACAACAGCTGTGAATAACAAAGTTTCTCGTCCTCTTAATGTGTGAGGAGATATTTTTTGGTCCTGAAGAGTCAAGGATGTTAAACTAGGGGTTTGTGTATTGAAAGTGGACTGTATTGTTGAAGCTTGAGCACTAGCACTAAGTCGTGCGTCAGCTTTTGATAAGGTGAGGGTTGATTGCGCCTCATTACCTTTATGCAATGAAGTGTTGTCTTTGATTGCAGATTCTACAACTATAAATACTTTTACAATCCTTGACGCCATGTTTTGAGGACAGACAGTTGTAGCAAGAGTTCGTAGTTTTGACAACGTGTATTCTGTCATTAACAGTTTTTGTTAAAAATTGAGGGCAAAGTCTAAGCGGGTGATTCTGTTTACAAAGTTGGCAAGTTGAGTCCACCTTGGTCTTATTGTTGTTTGAGAATCGTTGGTTGAATTTTTTAACAGAATTATTTGGTGACGCATTGGTGTTTACGTGAAAAGTGTTTGTATATTTCTGATTTGGTTTTCCTGACTCTTGTTTTGATTTAGGAGGTTTGCAGTTTGATTCTTTAATGTTTCCCACGGATTCTAATATTTTGAATTTTTGTGTCAAAAATTTGTCGAAGTCTTTCCAGCAGGGTGTTTTGGAACTATCTTGCAGGGTGTTTTCAAAATCTTCTAAATAGTTGTTGAGTATTTTGCTTGAGCACAAAAATATTAGAATGGGGTCCCAGCTATCGGTATTTATGGGGAGTGTTTTTAAAGATTGCATGCAGCCTTCCACTGTACGTTGTAAATTTTTAAGAGAGGCACCTGAGTCTATTATTACCGAAGGTAAATTGAATAATGTTTTTAATTGCTCATTAACCTGCATTCGTCTGTTTTCGTACCGATCTACTAAGCATTTCCATGGCAAATCAAAACCGTCATGAGTCAAGGGGATGTGCGAAATAACTTCTCTAGCTTCACCGGCTGTTTTATGGTTGAGATGACAGAGTTTTTCGACCTTACTGTGTGAGGTATTTTCAGCGTAAAGCGTGGAGAAAAGGTCACGAAAAGTCGGCCAGGTTTTGTAGCTTCCATAAAATATATCGGTGTCGCATGGTGGGAGTTTAATTGTTTGGTGGGTTCTATTTTCAGGAAAAGATGGATTTAGATTCAAAGGTGATCGCTCCGTTTTTTCGACAGGAGTTCTGGGTGGCGATAAGATATCAATTTCCGAATTGATTGAACTAAGTCCTCGTTTATATACGGCTAAAGCCTTTTTGTATGAAGTCCTTAATTTTTCGAGGTCAATAGGAACGTCGTTTTCTGTTCCTTTAAAATCGTGACAATCTTCGTAGGATCTCTTGAGTTGAGTCCACATGTATTCTAATTCAATTCGGAGAACTTGAAGAGCATGTACGTTGTCTTCAGCCCCATTAGAAGCATGAACTTCTTCAAAGTCTACGATGTCATTGTAGCAATGTGAAAATTTGTTTAATAAATCCATTGTGATAAAGCGAATTGCGGGGCAAAATTCTTTTGAATAAAAAAAGGGGTTTAATCCGTGTCAGAAAAAAATTTAAAATTGTTTCCAACTGCTTAAATTTTCTCGCAAGGGTTCTTGAAATGTGTGTTGTGTGGCAACTGTACTTGAATAACTAACAAAAAAGGGGTATACAATATGTAACGGTTATCTCGTATTATCTCGGCTATGAAATGTATTAAAAACGTTTATATTTGTGTGTGCATTTTTTTTTTTTTTTGAAACTGTGGTTGTTATTTGTTGTACTTACTGTTTTGCTTGTAACTATATGTACTTATCTGTTGTTGTTGTTGTTATTTTGTTGATGGTGATGCCGATAGATTTTTGTAATTTTGTGTCTTAAAGACATCTTCAAGGTCACAAACAGTATTTTTATTAATGTCACACAGAAATTATTTAAATGTCCACACAATAGTTTATACTAAATGTTTTGCAAATGTCCACTTTTAATTTTTAATTTGTTTAAACAAATATTTTTTATACCGTGTCCACACAATTTTATTTTGTATATATATCCACATAAAATGTTTAATGTCCGCACAAAATGTTTTTTTATTTCTAATTTGTTCATACAAAAATTTTGTCAATGTCCACACAATTTTTGTTTAATGTCCGCACCAAAATGTTTTTGAATTATCCACCGAATTTATTTTATTGTCCACCAAATTGTTTTGTTCACACAAATTATTTTTATTTTATTGTCCACAAATTTGCTCAATTGTCCACCAGCTTTTTCCGCACAAATAAATTTATTAATTTAAAAATGGTCAGCAACTTTCACGTTCTTAAAATCCAGTTCGCGAGGACCATATGTTTAAGTACTAACCTTTTTTATTTTTTTTTTTCTTTAATTATTGATTTATTTTAAAAACACTTTTCTTGGTTTGTTTTATGTAAAAAGTTATAATTTTATTTTAAACTGTTTTTTCTTTTTTTAAGTATTCAATGTTTTGTTTTACAATAATTTTTTGTTTGATTTAATAATTATTGAAATAGGTAGGATGTGTTTTAAATTCCGTTCACTTTTGTTTGTTTTTAAATTTATCTAATTGGTTTGGTTGTCAAAACTAGACTGAGTAAAAACTACAGTATACTTAAATATGGTAGTTAAAGAAGTTATGAAAAAGAATGGGAATGAGAAAAAAGAGTAACAACAAATCACATACGATATTCCCGTTATTGTTTTTAAATAAAATATCAGTGCGCTAAATGAATGTATTCATTGGTAAAAAGTCAGGAATTTAAATTAATGAATTCAAAAATAAATCTTGTTTAACAATGAAAATATTTAGGTAATAAAAATTACAAAATTAAGTAAATAAATTGTTTAAATAATAGATAATGTGTAATGTGATTTTGTACATATAGTGAACGATGACTTCTTTTAGTCACTAAATAAATTCATCGATCAAAATACAATTTAGTCCGAACATTTGCTGATGCGACAATTTACATTAAAGTCAATGCCCGTATTTTATATACGGAAGTGTTTACGTTTAACCAATTGTCGATACAGCAAATGTATTGCAAAACACATAATCACATTATACCTCACCTGTTTAATTGTATGCTATTTAAGTTTTGTTTACACAGGCATTTTTCTATATACAATTACAATATACAATTATGAAAAATTAATAATAAAAAGAAGACACAAAAATAATAAAGAAATTAATTAATAGATTGACACCAAACCGATAAGAGGCGTTTTAATTTAACATAAGATAATTACTAATATTTTTTCGTTTATATGGCGATCCTGCCAGGAGCACGTCATGGGAACCCTATGGTGTGCTCCCGTATAATAAAACATAAAATTGGAATCAGGAGAAAGAAGATTTAATATAAACATTTAAAAAAAAAAAAAAAACTAACTACAAATTAAATAAATTCTCTATAAAAACGACTTTTAAAGAAAAACCAAAATTGTGTGCAATCTTAAACTTTACGAAAAAATATTAAAGGTGATAAAAACAAAAGTAAAAGTAATTTTTTTTTACAAATTCCAAAAGAATCATCTTAAAACAAAATCTACAAATTGTAAACGTAATTTAAACAGAACAATATAAACACAAAAAAATAAAAGCGCATCTCGCTTCTTCTGCTATAAACACAAAAAAAAAATAAATCCCTGAAAAGAAGAGAAGTGAAAAAAAATTTGCGAAGGAACTAAATAAAAGTTTTCATAAACTCTTCATTTTAATAATGTTTTTAAAACAATATACTGCAACAGCAGTAACAAAATAAGGAACAACAGCCAGAACAAATTCATTAGCGATAAAGGCTGCAACATTGTCAACAACAGGAAGTATTTTATCCAGAATAACAATAGAAGTAAAAACAGCATCAACAAAATGAAGTGCCTTATCCTGCAACAACAATAGCGCCCACAGCTATATCATATATATATGCCTGCAATATAAGATCTTTAAGTATCTATAAATTTTATTTTATAATTTTATAATTTTATTTTATAATTTTTTTTTGTTTTTTTTTTTTAAAGGGAAGATCGCGGCCACAAGCGCTGCAATCAACCTAAATTTAACCTTAAACAATTTTTTTTTATTAAAGGAAGATCGCGGCCGCAAGCGCTGCAATCAACCTAAATTTATCTTTTTATTTATTTAAAGGAAGATCGCGGCCACAAGCGCTGCAATCAACCTAAAATCTTTGTTTTTCTCTTTTTCTCTTTGTTTTGCTGCAATCAACATGAAAAGTTTTTTTTTTTTCTCTTTCTAATTAAACAGGGGAGATCGCGGCCACGAGTGCTGCAATCGACCAACAACTAAAATATTCTAAAGTTTTATAAAAAAAAAATTTTTTTTAAAAAAGGGAGAAGAAAATTGTTCTTTTTCCTAACATAAAAATTTATACATTATACTTAGAATCATAATTAAATTCCTTTTATTAAATATTAATAATTTTAAATATTCATAATACTTATAGAGATAAGGAAATACTTTTAAATTTTGAAATTTTGACAACAGAAATATATATATAAAAAAAAATGGAGTAATGATAATAAGAATGAACAGAATTTTAACTAGGAGCATTTGACATTTTTTTAGGAAAATATTTTTTTACATTGAAATGTATACAAAAAAAGAAAATATAAATATGAATAATAGAATTATTACAATTTCTGGAGAAATTATTTAGAATTTATGGTCATGATCTATTTAATCACTTGGTCAATTTTAAGTTAAAGGACGATAGTTAATTTGAATACGAGTGAAAACCAAAAAGGGATATACCTATTTATTTTTTGGATTTTGGAAATTTCTCAAACATTAATTCCTTCTTTCAATGATAAATCACCCCCGGATCACAAACTCGATTTGACTATCAACAACATCGGTCTGAAATAGGAAAGAAATAAGGGACGATAAGTCGCTCGGAGCACAGTGAAATGTCCTCGGGCATTTTACATATATGAAATAATTAATGAAAATTACCTGAATGCTAAAGGGAAAATTGACTTAGGACAATTATTCCCCAGGTTGGTTCGACCAACCGGCATCAGCAGAAATGAGAATAATAATAATAAAAAATGACCTGGATACTAAAGGGAAAATTGATTTAGGACAATTATTCCCCAGGTTAGTTAGACCAACCGGCATCCGAAAAAGGCATTAATGGGTTGCAACCAATTATAGAGAAATATATATAGAATTATATGAGAATAAATGGAAATAAAAAAAAATTAGAAAAGTGCTCACACCTTAGAGGTGAATTGATTAGAATAATATCCGAGAAGAACAAAACTGATGACCACAAGTGATATAGGAGAGTATCATTTATATTGTGCTATGGCCCGATGAGGACGCTCATGACGGACATGAGTACAGAATATAGGGACACTGTTCTAAATTATTTATGCAGCTATAGGAAAATCACAGGAATATAACTTCTTTTTATAGTAACATTGCTGTATATGTAGTTGTGACAAGGCAAAATTAATGAAATTTAAAATAATAAAACAATATTTCAAAATTTAATAAAACATAAACTTTAAATTTTATAACTTAATTAAATAAAAAAAATAAAAAAAATATATATAATTAATTATTAATTTTTTTAATTTAATTTTTAAATTTTTTTCCCCATCCAAATCAATTGGATTAGAACTAAGATAAAATTATTTTCTAAATAAAATATTTATTTATTATTAATAAACTCAAATATGTACGAGTATATACATATGTATCATTTACTAAATTATTATAACTTTAATTTGAAAAACAAAATATAATATGAAAATTTAAAACTGCACAATTTTAAATAAAAATATCGTAAACTATAACTTTAAACAAAACTAAATTAACTTGAATTTTTTTTAATAATGAATATTAACCATATACATGTAATTTATTAAACAGAATGTCAAGGTCATTCGAATTAAAAAGGGAGGTGATGTAGCTTTCCCATTAAAACATAATATAATATAATCATTTATTTGTAGTTCAAATAATTTTAAATAAATAATCTTAATTCATTTCAAACAAATAATCATAAATTAATTAAAAAAAAAAAAAATCTTAAAATATAATCATTTGTTTGTAGTCAAAATAATTTTAAATATATGTTAATTTCAAATATATGTTAATTAAATAAAATTAGTTCATTAAATAATTTTATTACCTTACTACATAATATTAAGTTTTTATAAAAATTTTAAGTTTTAAAGGAACCTGACATGTCAATAATCCTAAATTAGATTCAAATTAAATTACTTAGCTTCAATATATAAATAACTCTATAATTGTCCAAAAATGCTTGTTAAGATAAATTAGCTGTATGCATAACTAAATTCCCATAGAAATAAGAAAAAAAAAAATCTTTATTACAAGACATATAAAATTTAATTTAAATACGATAAATAATTTCATGAATGACAAGATCATTCAATTTAAAAAGGGAGGTGTAATGTGATTTTGTACATATAGTGAACGATGACTTCTTTTAGTCACTAAATAAATTCATCGATCAAAATACAATTTAGTCCGAACATTTGCTGATGCGACAATTTACATTAAAGTCAATGCCCGTATTTTATATACGGAAGTGTTTACGTTTAACCAATTGTCGATACAGCAAATGTATTGCAAAACACATAATCACATTATACCTCACCTGTTTAATTGTATGCTATTTATGTTTTGTTTACACAGGCATTTTTCTATATACAATTACAATATACAATTATGAAAAATTAATAATAAAAAGAAGACACAAAAATAATAAAGAAATTAATTAATAGATTGACACCAAACCGATAAGAGGCGTTTTAATTTAACATAAGATAATAACAAATATTTTTTCGTTTATAAATGTATGTTGGTTTAATATTGGTTATTAAACACAGCAGTTAAATGCAAAACAAGAAAATTTAAACCACAATGTTAGTAAACAAATAAAAAGTGCAAGTGATAATAAGAATGTATTTCCTAATATAATGCTGACCGCAAATGCGTCAACAATTGTATCTCGTAATACTAATAAGCGTGTGAAACGAAAGAGTACACCGCAAATACATAATGAGAAAAAAACGAGTTAAACATGAATACATTTTAAAGCGAAAGAGTAAAACTGAATTAAAAAATGATAGAAAGCGAATTAAATTAGAAAAAAATTTAAAACGAAAAAATTCTACGCTACTAAATGATGATGATGATGATAATGTTGAAGACATTTTAAATGAAAGAGTAAAACTGAATTAAATAATGATAGAAAGCGCATAAAACTTGAAAACTTTTTAAAACGAAAGATTGAAACTGAATTAAATAATATAGAAAACGAATTAAATTGAGTAGCAAGAACGATTCTATTATTAATTCAAATAAACCTACACTATTTAAAAATGTACAATTACTCATGAATAATGAAAAATTAAATAAACTATATGGTTTTAACGTAGATAAAAACGGAGATTGGCGGTTCGCAAATAATAAATTAAAATTTAATAGTGAAACCTCTCCATTATACTAAAATTGACTTGAAAAATTATAACAGAATTCTCCTAAGTACCCATGCATATAAGCGTTATTATCAATCAAATGCACACATTAAATGTACAAGAGCATTTAAGTATACGCGTATAATAAGACAACTGGTTAATGCGAAATTGTCTGTACCAACGAAAGGTAGTGGATTGTTGTTAAAATCCCTAAATACTCGTAACCCTAACTATACATATTGGGATTATCCCAATGAATAAGTTGTCAGATTACGTTTACTACTATCATCAGAAAGTGTTGGACATACTAATCACAAAAACGAAATAATTTTTATTATTGAAGAACTGAGAGAAGCTAATATAATCAATTAAAAAAATGAGTTTTATAAATAAATTCGGAGAAAGTACACATAATCATCGTCAATTTAACAATTTAAAAACAAGTATAATCAAGTCATTTTTAATATAAATGATCAATGTTTAGATCTGCGTAAGAGAAAAATTTTTAATTTAATTGAACCTACTGATTCTAAAGATGCAGTAACCAAAGGTTATCTTATTAAAACGACCAATTTACTAACAGATAAAATAGATAACATAAAAAATGATATAGAAAAATATCAATAATGCCGTTCAATAATGCTGAAGTGCTTGATAAAACTATTAAGAATCATATATTAAATGCAAATAAGACGTACACAGATAAAACTGAGAAAAGGTTCAATAAGATTGAAGACTATATATTTAAATGGATTGGGATGGAGCAACTACAAAATGAATATAATTCAAAATTAGATGACATCCGAAGTGATATTAAACAATTGCAAAAAACGCAAACGCAAAATATTGAAGAGGATTCAAAAATGATTCAGGAAAATTTATATAGTGCAAATAGTGAAACAGGTGTGACGGCAAGTGTTGTAAGAAAAAACTTGAATCACCTAAAATTAGAATAGCTAAATAAATAGTATAAAAAAACAACGCAGACATACACTCACATACAATATGGACTTGAATGAGGACAAAAAGGAAATCGTGAATGAAGACGAGTTGTGGTAAAAAGAATTGATTATTTATGGCAAGCAGATCTGGTTGAAATGGGAAATTATGAAACAAATAATAATGGTTATCGTTATCTTTTAACTGTAATAGATACATTTTCGAAAAAAGCTTGGACTGAAGCAGTAAAAATTAAAACTGCACAAATCGTAACAGAAGCTGTGCAAAGCATTTTTATGAATAATCATCGAAAACCAAAAAATTTACAAACAGACGATGGAAAAGTATTTCATAATAAAAATGTCATCAGCTGATGCAATCCAATCAAATTAATCACTATTCAACATATAGCGTTCTAAAGGCATCTATAGTTGAACGATTTAATCGAACATTAAAAGGAATGATGTGGAAAGTGTTTAGTTATCAAGGAACATATAAGTGGATTAATAAGTATCAAGAACTAGTTGATAAATATAATAATACATTTCATAGAACAATTAAACTGACACCCAATGAAGTAAACTTTTCAAATGAAAAATCTCTATTGGATACAGTCTACAGTAACTTAAAATTATTTAAAAAAACCAAAGTTTAAAGTTAATGATAATGTTCGAATAAGGGTAAAAACATATGAAATCAACCAATGAGTTGACCGCACCGATTTCAGAATTATGGCCATTCCAAGTTGGCAAAAATCAATAAAAATGCACTCAGATACCTTAACACAATTTTTAATATCTCGAAAAGTATTCATTGTACGTTAATAATCAAGGGCTCATTTTACAGACTAAAACATGCGCCATTCGATCAAGGATAATGTAAATAAAAAAGGACTAAAATTTCCAAAGGATATTTCTCGAAAATCAATAATTTTAAAAATTTCAAAAAAATATATGTTAATTCATATTATGTTTTGTACAAGTCTGTCAAATTTCAATGTGGAGTCTTTATTACAACATGAGTTATTAAGAAAAAAGCAGGCGAAGGTTTATCTATTTCATGAAATGTACCAAAATACAAAAAGGTGACAAATTACAAAAAGAAGGACATATCAAATGTAACGGAACTTTTTCGACTTTGCAACCTAGACGAAATATTTATTGCCTGTTCACACAAAAAATTTACAAATATTTTATGACCTGTGGTCGGCTTATTGGCAGTAGCAAATTCAGTCCCTATTTAAAAAACATTTTATGACCCGTAGTTCACGCAAATTTTCCAATTCAAGAAAAGCAAGGCGTGTATTTTTTTACCTGTAATCTATTTTTTGTACCAAAAAAAAACAGTATAAATCGTTCAGAGACTGTAAGTCAAACTTCAGTTGAATACTAGATTTCATAAGTGCTAAACGTCAAAGTGTTATAGTGTTAAAGTGACTTGATCGTTTGAAAAAACAAAAAAAGAGACTAAATATTTAAATAAATTATAATTATTGTCAATACAAAAAAGTCGTGCACAATTCATTCGGTTGTGGTATTTAAAAAAAAAAATATGCCATTCCATTCAACATTTTGCTGTAATCCTTTTAAAAAATCCGGTCACACTGGGTGCAATAAAAGTTTAAGACAAGTCCAAGAATGGATGCTACAGTATACTAAGGATAAAAACATTACGATCTCAAATAAAATTTGTGGGACATGTAGAATAAAATTTTCGCATCTGAAGAAATCTAATAAATCTAATTTGGAAGAAGGTTCAGACATAAACGAAAATGTAGATACTTTCGATGACATTGCTTCAGGCACGGAAGAAGATGACATTGCGTCAGGCACGGAAGAAGTTGCTATTTCAAAATTAAACCAATCTTTACCGTATCTGGAACAATCTCCGATAAAAAAGAAGAAGTTACATCAAAAACGGTACAGAGATGGAAAATTCAGGAAAATAAGTGATTCGATTCAAGACAAAATTTTCCACGGTTCAGCACAATCAACTTCGCATATGTGCCCACAATCCGAAATAATAGAACAATTAAAAGAAAAGTTTAAAACATTAACAAAAAATAGCGAGAAAATCCAACTGCTAACAATTTTACCAAAAAGCTGGGCAATACATAAAATTGAGGAAGAATTCCTGGTTACAAACTATATCGCGCGAAAAGTTAAGCATTTGGTTGAAACAAAGGGTGTGATGAGTACGCCTAACCCAAAACTGGGAAGTCCAATTTCACCAGTGACAAGCAATTTAGTAAAATCCTTTTATGAATCCGATGACGTCAGCAGGTGTATGCCCGGACAGAAAGATTTCGTGTCTTTTTTTGAAAATGGTACAAAAGTCAGGAAAAATAAAAGACTTTTGCTTGGAAACTTAAGAGAAATGTACGCCTTATTCAAGGAACTACATGATGGAATAAAAATAGGTATTTTCAAGTTTTGCCAACTTCGTCCGAGGAATATAATTCTAGCAAATGCGAGTGGATCTCATAACGTGTGTGTTTGTACAAAGCATCAAAATGTGAAGCTGATGATTGATGCCATAAATTTAAAAAAATTAACTGCTGGTGTTCCGAATTATCAGCTTGAATGTTACAAAGATTGTTTGAAACAAATGACATGCATTCCATCTTCTTCAAAGTGTCACCTACGTAAATGTAACAAGTGTCCAGGAATTGAAAATTTAAAAGCAAAACTAAATCAATTACTAGAGCAAAATGATATTGATGAAATAACATATAAACAATGGGTAAGTGTAGATAGGGATAATTTGGAGACCATGATTGGCCAAGCCGACGTTTTTGTAGATTCCCTATGTGAAAAACTTGAAATTCTATTACCTCATTCATTTATTGCGAAACAGCAGGCAGCATATCTGAGCGAAAGAAAATCAAATTTGGAAGAAAATGAGTATATAGCAGTTTGCGATTTTTCAGAAAATGCTTCTTTTACTATTCAGGATGCAGTCCAGGGATTTCACTGGAACAACTCTCAGGCCACTTTATACCCAATTGCTATTTATTTTAAATCGGATGGAAAAACACAACATACAAACTTCATAATAATATCTGATTGTCTTGTACACGATTCTGTAGCTGTTCACCTGTTCCATCGCTACCTGAATGTATTTTTGAGAAAAAAGTTTAAAACAACCCCGAAGAAAATCACGTATTTTTCAGACGGTAGTGCTGCCCAGTTTAAAAATAAAAAGAACTTTATCAATTTATGTTATCATATGGAAGATTTTGGATGTAATGCTGAGTGGCATTTTTTTGCAACAAGCCATGGAAAAGGCCCAAGTGACGGTCTTGGAGGTACCGTAAAGAGAGAGGCACGTCGAGCTAGTTTACAGCGTCCATTACAAGGTCAAATAACTGCTCCAAAACAATTATATGAATGGTGCCTGCAAAATCTTTTGAACTGTAATTTCGAGTTTTTAACTCTAGAAGACCACGAAGAAGAAGCACGGTTCCTTCAAATTCGTTTTAAAGATTTGCGTACTATTCCTGGAACTCAAAAGCTGCATTCTATTGAACCTGTAGATAAAAAAAAAATTAAAGTCAAGCGATACGCGGCAGATGCAGATTTTTTAATTGAAATCCTTCAGAAATAAATAAATAAAGTGTTTAATAATGATAATACATTATGTTGTACTTTTTATTAAAGGTTTAGCAATGGAGAAAAAGAGTTTAAGCAAAGTCGAAAAAGTTCCGTTACATTTGATTTGTCCTTCTTTTTGTAATTTGTCACCTTTTTGTATTTTGGTACATTTCATGAAATACATAAACCTTCGCCTGCTTTTTTCTTAATAACTCATGTTGTAATAAAGACTCCACATTGAAATTTGACAGACTTGTACAAAACATAATAAGAATTAACATATATTTTTTTGAAATTTTTAAAAATATTGATTTTCGAGAAATATCCTTTGGAAATTTTAGTCCTTTTTTATTTACATTATCCTTGATCGAAAATTTTTTTTGGAATGGCGCATGTTTTAGTCTGTAAAATGAGCCCTTGATTATTAACGTGCAATGAATACTTTTCGAGATATTAAAAATTGTGTTAAGGCATCTGAGTGCATTTTTATTGATTTTTGCCAACTTGGAATGGCCATAATTCTGAAAGTTCGAAGGCTATATGTCTGAAAGTTGGCAAATATTATTGTGCCGATCCATAGATCATGTGTACAAAATCTTATCAAATTTGGAGGTGATGAGGTCACAAATGTTAATATTTTCGGTTGATTTCATATGTTTTTACCCATAAGTAAATATAAACATATATTTGAAGAAGGTTATACTCCAAATTGGACTACAGAAATCTTTAGAGTAAAAACTATAAAGAATACCAACTTTAATACATATATTTTAGAGGATTATCAAGGTCATGAAATTAAAGGTGGTATTTACGAATTTAAGTTGATGAAAACTAAATATCCCCACACGTATTTAATTGAGAAAGTTCTAAAGAGGAAAAGAAATATGATTTATGTTAAATGGTTAGGATTTTCATCAGAACACAACTCTTGGATTAATGATGACACACATACAACTCTATAAAATCATCAAAAATTTGTTTAAAAAATTATTCATTTACCAGCTGTTAAGATGTCAATATCATTAACATTAAACTCTTCACTATTTGTTGCAAACTATTTTCCACCAATTCGACTTGAACAAAATTATGTTTGCGGACTAATAAGCTTTGACACATATCATTCCATTCCAAATGTTGATGTACAAAATAATTTATTTCATATTGGCAATCATGAAATTGTAATTCCAGTGGGATCATATGAATTATCTGATATATCTGATTTACTTATTAATAAATATCGAGAGCTGAATTCAAAAAGGACTCTTGTTATTCAAGCAAATTATAATACTTTACAAACATATATAAAGAGCACAAAAGATGACATTAATTTTGCTAAGGAACGTTCGATTGGAACACTATTAGGTTTCAGTAATAAAGTATTAAAAAAGGAATGACACATTATTCAGATAAAGCAATAGATATTACAAAAATAAATAGAATAATCGTTGAATGTAATATCGTATGCGGATCATATATAAATAACGTGTCAGCACATACACTCCATCAGTTTTCATTTGTTGTTAGTCCAGGTTATAAAATCACTGAGATACCTGCTAATGTAATATATTTACCTGTAAATACAAGAACAATAAATACTCTTGTTTTGAAAGTTGTTGACCAGGATGGGAATTTGGTGAATTTTCGTGGAGAAAAATTATCGATGAGATTACATTTGAAACTATTGAAAGAATGATTATATTTAACAAAAGTGAATTGTATAACAATTCATCATTCACTTTGTCACCATCAACGGAACAGGCAACGAAAAAATCGACGCAAAAAAAGTCTTAATATAAAGGTGTAAAGCTACAGAAACGTAATATCTTAAGTAAGACTAATCAGGAGTTTCTCAAAAATTTGGGATTTGAATTAAAATAAAATAAAAAAATGAGTAATATACTAAATATACTACAGAAACCACAACTTTATAATTCGATTATCAAAAAGGAATATCATAGCTATACATCTTATTTAAAATCATTTCAAAACAATGATGAAATTCGTATAACACTTCAAAATCAAGATTTATATGTGTTACCAAGCGAATGCTTTATATACATTGAAGGATTTGCAACGAAAGAAGATTCTACAATATCTTTACCTATAAAACTGTTGAATAATTGTATAGCGCATCTATATGACGAAATTCGATATAAACTTAACGGTATCGAAATTGATCGTACACGTCATTTGGGTATTGCAACAGAACTAAAAAACTATGTATCATTAAATAAACAGGAGAGTGAGAATTTTGTAAATGCGGGCTGGTCACCATTTAATACTGACGATCTTGCTCTTGTTAGCGGTTACTTCAATTACTGTGTACCATTAAAATTACTACTTGGATTTGCTGAAGATTTTAATAAAATATTAGTCAATTCAAAACATGAATTGATTTTATTACGATCTAAAGATGATAAACAAGTTCATAAATCTATCATTGCAACTGATAAATGTAAAATATCTATTTTAAATATTACATGGAAAGTACCACATATTCAACTTGCCGATGTATACAAATTGGAAATGTTTAAAACAATAAATAGTCGTCAACCATTAAATATATCATTCAGAAGTTGGGATGTGTATTATTATCCTTCACTACCAGGAAGTACAACTGTTTTATGGAATGTTAAGCTAGCCAGCGAAAATGAAACTCCACGATTCCTACTTTTAGCATTTCGAGACAACGATAACAAGAGTCAACATTGTGATTTAACTAATCTAAAAGTACATCACAATTCTGATACATATCCTTATGATGATCTAAATCTTAAATTTGATCGTAATCGTTTTGTTCTACTATATGATATGTATGCAAAGTTTCAACAGAGTTGTTATGCACGCGATTCACAACCGCTATTAAAACGAGATAAATTTAAATCAATTGCACCCATATTGTTTTGGATGTAACACATCAAAATGAATCAGTTAAAACTGGACCAATCGATATTCGGATTGAATTAAAAACGTTGAACAACATACCAGCGAATACATCTGCATATTGTTTAATTATACATGATAGAATGTTTGAATATATTCCCCTTACAAATGAAATAAGAAAACTATTATAAAATAATAAGAATATATATATTTTTTTTCCATTAAAATGTTTTTGTTTTTTTATTAATACATACATACATGTTGATTATAGTGGTAAGTTGACAATTTTTTTTTTGACTATATAAATCAATACTTTTGATTTTTTCACATCATTATAACTTTATTTGCAGTTGTGTGCGAACGTATACCATGAAACTAATTTCACTTATTTTGTTTATTGCATCGTTAGTAGTAATTGGTAATTCATTACCATCATCTTATTATAGTATTACTACTCCTGAGATAGCATCAAATGCAAATAGTGTACAATTTAATTCTACTCTCCCCAACAACGATATTCTCAAGATTAATCTTACATTTGTAATGATGAAAGAAAGTAAACCATTCGAAAATAGAGATAGAGATTATGAATGGAATGATGATGAGCCGAAAGAAGAAACTTAAAAAAATAATAATACTGATCAACCGTTTTATAAATATTTTATACCTAATTTAACACCACCAACAACATCAACAACAACAACTACTTTATCAATTATGAAACGAAAAGAAGAAGAAACAACAACAACTACTTTACCAATTATGAAACGAGAAGAAGAAGAAGAAACAACAATTATAACACAAGAAGAAGAAGAAACAGCATCAAAATATTTAACAGTAGATGATGCTATAGAAGCTTTTCGTAAGGAATTAATTAATAACGAATCAAATATATGTGGTATATTAGATTCTGAACAACCATTTTATCGTCATTTTAATCTTGAATATGTAAATATCGATATACCTATTCGTTGAACCTACGAGACTGAATATTACAAAACGAATGTTGAAAATAAGCTGTTTTGAATATCGTGAAATTGAGCAGGAATTTTAATTAATGGTGAAATTGAAAAAGTTCGCATTTCGGATTTAACACAAAAATTACAAAGTATCAAAATAAGTGATCTGAAGAACTATACACAAACGTATAAAATGAATATTACATAAGAATATAATTAACAGTTTTCGAGTAATCGTCAAAGAAATAGCATCATGAAAATTTTCACTTCATTTATATATATAATTTTAATAAACGCAAATATTATATTCCTGAGTAATCAACAAATTTATTATATACCTGCACATTCTTATCAAGCACCTTATATTAGTAGTACTACTAATACTACTACTACTACTAGTACATCAGATAATGATACAAGCAAATATTTAAATTTTCGAATAAAACTTCAAAATGAAACTGTAGATGTGAGAGTACATTTATCAATTCAATTGCAAAATCCTCTACCGTCGAAAGAAAATTTATTATTACCAACAACAACATTCAAATCAATTTATAGAGAACAGAGAAATGCTGAATCAGAAATATATTTCACTGTAGATGATGCAATCGAAGCTTTTAGAAAGGATTTAATTGAAAAAGAAACTAATATTGGTGGTATAATTGAAAGTCCAACAGTATTCTTTCGACATTTCAATTTAAAATATGATCATTTTAATGTTAGACTCAGGTGAAGCTATTATAGTAACTACGAGCAGCGAAAACTTAACATTTATTGCTTTAAATATGATGAGAAAAGTGAGTATGAAGTACAAAAAAGGAAAAGAGAATATGAAACTACACCTTTATTCGATCAACCTAAAAATGCTATAAATACCAGAACAATCGATATTAAAGATTATTTACAAACATTGTCTATGACTATAGAGTAAGATATATTAATAAAAAAATATGGTGATTAATGAAATATATAATTTCTTAAAAACGTTTTCCGATATTATTTCGGATGAGCATAAAAATAAACTCAACTCTATTAAATCGTATATAGAGTTTGTAAACAATTTAAAAGTATTTAAAACTAAATTTGGAGAACATTATGAGGATTGTGTTTGGTCAAATGAAGATGCTGAATGTGGTCCAGACACTTGTAATTGCATAACATATAATAGAAGAAATATTGAAGCAGAAGCAGAAGCAAAAAAACTTATTAATTTTTATTATAATATAGTATACAATGTAACAAAATGTATAAACTGTACTTTTAATAAAATTTAAACATTAAAAAATAATTTTTTTTTGTTATCAACAAAAATTTTTTATTTCGTTTAGCTATATAGTTAATAATATCATCCCTAAATATTACAACTATTGAATTGAATACATTTATGTTATCAACAAAACTTTTAAGTTGTACGTCTTATCACTAATTCTTTATTATTAATATTTTATTACGGTTGACTCTTTACGTGTTTTACAAATGACTGTGGTTAATATATGTGCATTTAAACTATTTTATGATCGTTATCAGTTAACACAAAAACTTTTCAACCTATACATACGATTTTTTGGTAAACATACAGCTCACTCCACTACATTCACCTATAAGAAATAATATATATATATATATATATATATATATATATATATATATATAACGGGTGATTTTTTAAGAGCTTGATAACTTTTTTTTAAAAAAAAACGCATAAAATTTGCAAAATCTCATCGGTTCTTTATTTGAAACGTTAGATTGGTCCATGACATTTACTTTTTGAAGATAATTTCATTTAAATGTTGACCGCGGCTGCGTCTTAGGTGGTCCATTCGGAAAGTCCAATTTTGGGCAACTTTTTCGAGCATTTCGGCCGGAATAGCCCGAATTTCTTCGGAAATGTTGTCTTCCAAAGCTGGAATAGTTGCTGGCTTATTTCTGTAGACTTTAGACTTGACGTAGCCCCACAAAAAATAGTCTAAAGGCGTCAAATCGCATGATCTTGGTGGCCAACTTACCGGTCCATTTCTTGAGATGAATTGTTCTCCGAAGTTTTCCCTCAAAATGGCCATAGAATCGCGAGCTGTGTGGCATGTAGCGCCATCTTGTTGAAACCACATGTCAACCAAGTTCAGTTCTTCCATTTTTGGCAACAAAAAGTTTGTTAGCATCGAACGATAGCGATCGCCATTCACCGTAACGTTGCGTCCAACAGCATCTTTGAAAAAATACGGTCCAATGATTCCACCAGCGTACAAACCACACCAAACAGTGCATTTTTCGGGATGCATGGGCAGTTCTTGAACGGCTTCTGGTTGCTCTTCACTCCAAATACGGCAATTTTGCTTATTTACGAAGCCATTCAACCAGAAATGAGCCTCATCGCTGAACAAAATTTGTCGATAAAAAAGCGGATTTTCTGCCAACTTTTCTAGGGCCCATTCACTGAAAATTAGACGTTGTGGCAGATCGTTCGGCTTCAGTTCTTGCACGAGCTGTATTTTATACGGTTTTACACCAAGATCTTTGCGTAAAATCTTCCATGTGGTCGAATAACACAAACCCAATTGCTGCGAACGGCGACGAATCGACATTTCACGGTCTTCAGTAACACTCTCAGAAACAGACGCAATATTCTCTTCTGTACGCACTGTACGCATTCGTGTGGTTGGTTTAATGTCCAATAAAGTAAACTGAGTGCGAAACTTGGTCACAATCGCATTAATTGTTTGCTCACTTGGTCGATTATGTAGACCATAAATCGGACGTAAAGCGCGAAACACATTTCGAACCGAACACTGATTTTGGTAATAAAATTCAATGATTTGCAAGCGTTGCTCGTTAGTAAGTCTATTCATGATGAAATGTCAAAGCATACTGAGCATCTTTCTCTTTGACACCATGTCTGAAATCCCACGTGATCTGTCAAATACTAATGCATGAAAATCCTAACCTCAAAAAAATCACCCGTTATATATAATATATATATGTATATGTATATGTATATGTATATGTATATGTATATGTATATGTATATGTATATGTATATGTATATGTATATGTATATGTATATGTATATGTATATGTATATGTATATGTATATGTATATGTATATGTATATGTATATGTATATGTATATGTATATGTATATGTATATGTATATGTATATGTATATGTATATGTATATGTATATGTATATGTATATGTATATGTATATGTATATGTATATGTATATGTATATGTATATGTATATGTATATGTATATGTATATGTATATGTATATGTATATGTATATGTATATGTATATGTATATGTATATGTATACTAATATATGTATATGTATACTGCAACGTACAACAAAATCTTGTAAACATATTTTAGAATCTATAATTGTACTTAATGTTAATTATATTTATAAGTTAATATTTAAGATAAAAAAATAAAGAACTAAAAACCAACGAAAAACTAAAACTTTTTTATTTATATAAGCTTATAGGTTTCTCTATCCTACTCAAAGGTTTGTATACCCCGATCACAGCTATGTATTCCCCCGATCACAGCTTTGTATCCCCCCCGATCTCAGCTTTGTATCCCCCAATTATAGCTTTGTATTCCCCCACTTATAGCTTTGTATGTCCCCAATCACTTATACAAACATCTTCTTATCAGTGTTGACCATTATGACCTTCTTATCAGCTATATACTTCTTATCAAATTTATATTTATTTAATTAACTCATAACCGCAGAAGTCATGTAATTCTTATCAGTTATGTATTTCTTATCTTGTATGACTAATATATTAGGTACAGTTACGTACATTTTTCTTATTGTAACCTTCTTATCAGTTATATACTTCTTATCAGTTATGGCTCTCACACACACGCCCCTCCCTCCACACACACACGCACACACACACACACACGCACACCACTCTCCCTCTCTCACACACACACACACACGCCACTCTCCCTCTCACACACACACACACATACACCAATCTCCCTCTCTCACACACACACACACACAGACACCACTCTCCCTCTCTCACACACACACACACACTTGTAGGTGTACGAACACTTTTGACATACACTGTGCATGGAGCCACGCCTGTACTGAAAAAGTGATCTAGAACTCTCATAAACATACTACTCTGCGCCTTAAATGGAGAAACTGTGAACAAAGATTTTAGAAGCGTCCGAGGAACGCCGGATGTAAACATCTAGTTATATTTCTAAATGTACCTAAAACATGTAATGCATTGATTTTTTTAGTTAAACCGGAAACTGCTCAAAAGAAATCGCTCCACACCTTCAACCGATTTCTTTTTTTTTTTAATTATTACCATTTAATTTCTGAACTTTATTTTATCAGTTAAAATTAGTAATTTATTTTCAATTTGATGTAAAACGTATTACTCTTTTTCGCCTTTATGTTAACTGGAATTACGTTTATCCTAACAAATAAGGTCTAAGTATCTATAAACAGGAGCCATTATAAATAAACTAGCACATTCCAGCCCTTGAAATTCGAGTGCAAATTCTAGGAAATTTTATTGTTTCATTTAATAAGAACCCTAAAGGTATGTTAATCAACTATAGCAAATTCACAATTCAACACTTTTTAAATAGCGATTATTGTTGTTATTGGTTCATGTCCAAAATTATTTTTTAATTCAACACAATTATTATTGTGAATGAAGAAAATAAACTCACCAACATATTATCAATAAAAACACATATAGCATTGTTTAATTTTATGTATGTGTTGGTAGCAACTTTAAATGCATTTTACTCCAAAGCAATGTTCCAGATGGTGCAAGTCTGTAAATCTGGTGGACACCCAAAAATTTGGTCAAATTCGATAGAAAGCTGTTTAACAAATCATCGGTAACAAGAAATCACCTTACTTATTAATATTATAGATATGACCAAGTAAAATACAATCAGCTAAAAAAAAAATAATTTTATAAAATTTGATATTTTTATAAAAATCACCGATTCTAGATAATTTCAATATACTTCGCCGTGCGGACGAAAGAGATTGTACTGCAAAATACCTTTAACAGTTCTCATAGTACTCATTCCCAAATATAAGCAAGGAATAAACTGAAGCGCAATGTACTAAACAAATGTTATCCTGTTAATATATCATTAAACCGATTGTCGAATATTATTTTAATTTTAATTAGAGACATAAGTTGCAAAACAAACCTTTTGCTGCTAAATAAATGATAACAAATTAATTGTTTATTTGAAAGAAATGTTCATCTGTGTATATTTAATGTATATCAATATATGTAAAATATCTAAAAAAAAAAAATTATTTTAACTAAACTGCACAATAATATGAATTTATTTCCTTATAATGTACATAAGTACGATTTTTTAGGTTGGGTTTGATATAAATATATGTATTAATTCATACTAGTTGACATTGTAAAACAACGACATTTGCTCTACAATATTTAAAGAAAATATTAATTTCCTCTAGAGTTCAGAATCGTTTTTCAAAATATTTTTTCTTGTTTTCACAATTTCAGAATATTCCTTGATGAGTGTTGCGATTTGAAATGCCTGCAATGAAACAAAACATAATTATACAATTAAAATTGGAATTTTGCCGAATATATCACACTTTGAAAAGAAAATAAAATGCTACAATGCTTGCGTACCATTCCAAGCCATTTCAACCAACAAATTACAATCAGAAACCGGATCACTGGATGGAGTTCTATATATATGAGTATATTTTCACAATTTCTATATCCTATACCACTCTGTGGTCAGGATATTTGTAACTGCTAATAATTTCTTAGCTAGACCCACTTTTGATGTGTAAACATCTATACGCGCAGGGGGGTAAATTTCTATTTCACAATACAATCACAAAAACAGCGTAACTCATATCGGTGTGAGCTGAAGCAGATAACGCTGTGTGACTTATGATTGAATTGGTGAAAAAATTATGATATAACATTGTTTTTTATGCAACTTTTTTAAAAGCGTCATCTATGTATCACTTATATACGTTTATATTGGGATATTTTTAACGTTTTACAGCAAAGGGTTGTTGAATTAGCTGAAATAGTTTTTGCTATAAGTGATACATAGATGACGCTTTCTGTTTGATTTTTAAAAAATGACATAAAAAATCTTTAATTACTAGATGTTTACACATCTTCCCTGTGATCGGACTCACACGATTTTTTTTATTATACGGATCGACTCAGGTTCTTTTTCTAAGTCGATTTTACAATGTCCGTCCTGTCTTCTGTCTGCCTGTCTGTATGTCAATATAAACCTTGAACGAAACCACTGGTCGTAGATATCAATATATTTTAATAAAACTTTGTATATAATCTTCTGGCCATAGCATAATTATCAAATAATTATAATTATCAAATAATTATAATTATATAAATATCATAATTTATTAAACAGATATCATTCAATTTGGGTTTGTGTGTGTTTATTATTCTGTAGGATCATTCTTAGTCAAAGCGCCCGTATAAAACTGCTTCCAGATCTTCAGTTAAATCTATTAAAATAACAAAAACAGTGGATATATTTTTTAAAGTTTGTTTTAAATGACTTTTCTAAATATGGTCACGATCTAGTTTTTACCTAGTCTCCATCAGTGTTGCCATTTTATAAATGAAGAAAAGCGACAAGATCTTTGAAAAAAGGGTAAAAAGAGGGTAAAAATTTACAAAAAAAAAAGGGTAAAAAAGCGTCAAGAGAAAAAAGTGAAATTTTAAAAATTAATTTGAAAATATACTCTTTTTTAAGACCAAGAGCATATGTAAAAAGGGTAAAAAAGGGTAAAACTGAAACAAAAAAAGGGTAAAAAGCGCCAAAAACAAAAAAAAAATATTTTAACAAAAAATATTTATTTTGGGAATTCATTAAATATACTGTTACATAAACAATTAAAAAAAAAATAACAATTCGTATTACTTATGTAAATAGTATTAAGATTATACATAGTAAAAATAAAATTTGATTGAAAAATATTTGTTTTTATAGAAAAATAATTTCATTTTCAAATAAATCCGTTTCGTCGTAGCAATCATCAGGCCACAAAACCGTTTTTATGAAATATTTGGATATTTTATAGGTTTCATTTGAATTAATTTTACTGGTTATACGAAAGTAATTCATAATTGCAGCAACAGACATTTTCTATTCCATATTTAATATGCAACAATGCATTTGCTGAGTTTAAAGAAAGCCGGTTTCTTATCTTAGGTTAAAAAAAATTCATCAAACTAAATGCCCTTTCCACTTCGGCATTTGAATATGGAAACGATAGTATTCGAATAACAAAGTAAGCCAACTCATGAAAGGGATTTCCCCCCAAACAATTTTTAAAATTGTAGACTTCGATCCAAAAATCGTCTGTTCTTTCCATATTGTTCCATTTTTGAAGTGTAAGATTCTGTAAACTTACTTCTATTTTGTTTAATAGACACGGATCATTTATAAAATTTTGTATAAAGGTAAAAATATCCGTTTTGTTATTACTAAAAATATTATGCACACTAAACAACGATCTATTTTGTATTAATTTGAAATTTGTGGGAAGCTTTCTTCTAAGCTCCAGTACTAGATTTTTTGTAAATTGAACTAAATTTTGTGTTATTTCTTGTTTATCTTGTTCAATTATTTTATATTCTTTGCAAGCCTTTTCAAAATGAAAACCAAGATAACAAAATTCATTTATGTTTTCATCTAAATTATCTTCGAGATAATCAAAATTTTCCAAAGGAACGATAATTCTATTTGTAATACTCTTAACCAAATAATACAAATCGTTGAAAAGCTTAACATTCTTCCAAAATAGAACTCAAATAAATCAAATAAACGTGATTTCTGTTGTCACTGTACATATCTTTTAACAAATTAGAAACATAGCAAGTATCCTTTAAAAGACTAAAGTGGGTTTTTAATTCAAACCACATTTGTAAAATAACTTTAACTGGTTTTTCTATAGACAGCCACCTTGTTTTTGCCATCAGTGGAATTTTTATTGGATTCATAGAGTCATTATTCAATAATTTATATATCTTTCCATAGGCTTTTTGACGAATTGGAGAATGAGCAAACCAGTTATGGGACTCCCTTACAAGAAATTCTAAATTATTTGGGAAACTTTTATCCGTGGCAGCACATACAGCCAATTGTAGTGAATGGCACACACATCTTACTAGTACAAGGTTGGAAAGATTATATATTTGTTCAATTTTTTTGTGCAACCCGTTATGTGAGCCTGTCATCACGGCAGCGTTGTCTGTACCAATAGCTACTAAATTTTTGAAATCAAGATGTAAAATATTCAAAAGGCGCTCCAAACCATAGGGAATATCATCAGCAGTTCCACCCTTTAGATCAATCAAGCCTAAAAATGTTGTGATAAATCGGTTCTTTGTAATGCTAAAATACCTTACGACGACGCCAAGCAATTTTTCGACTGAAATATCGGTGTCTTCATCTAAAATTAGGCTAAAGTGAACATCTTTTATGTCGTTGACAACATTTTGTATAAAGAAAGGTGCTATTATGTTGGTAATTATATTTGAGCATTTTGTCCGATGTAATTTAAAGTGAGTAGCTTTACTATCAAGAAATGACTGGAAACAAACTTCAGATAAATGATCTATACTAGAGAAAGATGTGTGAACAGCGACGTATAAACATAACATGCCCTGGACTTTTTGATTTTCTGTTGGCTCTTTAGTTTGAAAATTTATTTCTGGTTGTACAGTTCCGTTATTCCATGGATTCATGGCCTTTAGGTGTTTTTTTTGTTGTGCCATGTCGAACTAAGTCGCTATGCCTAGCATTCAATTCATAGTGACAGCATATACAAAATGCTTTAGTTGTATCCTTTGAAGGTCTTAACCACTTTTTAAATACTGGAAAAGTTTCCCATGCTTTTCTATATTGACGATCCATTTAAAAAAGTTGAATGATTATTACATAATATTACACACAAAATAGTTTTTAACTTACAGTTTTTCATTTGCTAGTCGCTAAGGATTTTAATATTTTTCGATATAAAACATAGAGTCACTGTTAGTATGTAGTATTTTTTTTTAAATTTGACAGCATACTCATGAACTGCTTAAAAAAACAACAGTCAAGAAAAAAATACATAGTTGTAAAAAAAAGCACTTAAGAAAAAAATACATGGTTGTAAAAAACACTTAAAAAAAAGTCACTATGAAAAATACCCAAATCGGGTAGTTGTAGCAAAAAGCACCAAAAGCGCCACAAAAAAATGAAAAAGCGTCATAAATACCCTTTTTTTAAAAAAAGGGTATTTGAAAAAAAATGCGGGTAATCAAACCAAAAAAGCACCATAAAAACCCGAAAAGCATCAAAATGGCAACACTGGTCTCCATATAAAGATTGTATCCGATATGAAATTTTTAATTTCTTCGGGTTACAAATTTATAATAATGTCACTCAAATATAGCTATGCTAATCTAATTTCTTGAACGTAAAATCCCTTCCGCTCCCCTTCCCTTTAATCATGATATAGGGTATCGGAAGTAGGTAAAGACCGACTATAACTTTCTTACTTGTTAGTAAAACTCACCGTTAACAGATACAGACATGATTTTTATTCACTGCTTAAAAAAATAATATATTCGGTTTAAGTTGTGACTAAAATAATACAAAGGAGATGATGCTAATTCTAACTAACAAGGTGGTGCTATACATAAAAATATTAACGACCTCAACTACAATAAAAATTATATAAGTCCAATGGACCACTTGAATCAGCAGAGTCCATCGAACACGAAAATCAAAAACCTAACAGAGGAGTAAATTGTCAAGAATAAAAAAAATGTCAAATAAATGCTAATCAGTAAAGACAATATTCAAACATAGGAACTCGAAACAATTTCGACAATCCAATCTATCACGACAAAATTCAAGCCAACATAGGAATAATATTGAACCAATGGAAATCGATTATATTGAACAGAGGTAAATTGTTCTGAATGAAGAATCAAATGATAAACTGACAATGGTAAAGAATTTATAAATTCTAAATTTAAGCAACATTTTTCAACAAAAGGTATTGTTAATCAGATAACAGTGGCTTCTTCATCACAACAGAATGGTGTTGCTGAAACAGAACCCTGGTAGAAATGGCAAGATGTTTATTGGAATCCTCCAGATTGCCACAATGTTTAGAGCATCTTTTTTAAGAAATCGAGCTCCAACAAAAGTGCTTCATGATGTAACGCATTATGAAAGGTGGTATGGTAAACAACTGTTTGTGTCTCATCTGAAAATGGTTGGTTTTGACGCAGTCATACCAAAAGATAGTAACTTTCTGCGTAAAGGTTCCAAATGAAGTTTTTAGTTATCGACTGTTTACGTGAGCGTTTGAGAGGCCTCACTGTATCTAACTGATGTCAGCCTGGAATGGATGTTGACATACAGAGTGCGCTATAGTTATTTAAGTCTCCTTTTTGTATGACATTTTCCTGTCAATTTGTGTTAAAATCTATTATTTTACTATTACATTGTATTCGCTTTCTAATCGTTGTTTAACTCTTTAATCATAAAGATCGTTTTCTTGTACAAAATTGTACCGAATTTTGTTGTATTTACGTATGTATAAATTTACCGCCATCTTTAAAGGAAAAAATAAAGGAAAGTAACTACTTTGAATTTTGTAGAAAACCCCTGAAATTTTATGTGTTATTTTTTTTTTACTATTTTTTGGTAGCCATAGCTTGCTTTTTGGTTCCACGATTTTCGGAAAACCAGCCCCAAATTCTGCTTGTGAATTTTACATGGTCCAAATAAATCGGATTTTGTTGGTGGAACAAAGCTATTGCGAATAAAACATAATGAAATTTAAAGTAAAGTTCCTTAAATTTGTTTTTCTCGTATTACATCAAATAATTGCGAAATAGATTTACAAATAAATAAAATATTTAAAACTTATTGGTTATTGAGAAGTAAAAATTAACAGTATAATACTGCTTGGACAAGAACTGTATTATCGTACTTATTTAAAACTATGCCACTCTGTTTTTTATATGAACTTACCAACACTCTTTTTTATGTTTATCTTTTACCATCTGTCATTTGCATATATTCCACATTGTGTTATTTTCAATAGTGCGTTACTGCTGTGTGTTTAAAATTTAATTTTCATATTTTGTTTTGTTTGGTGTTAAAAAAAACAAATATTTAAGAGAACGGTACGTTCTTTTACTGTTAATATTATATGTACGTACAAAGAAGTGTATGTATTTTCAATAACAAATACCGCATAAAAGGAAGATAAAAATAACCTGTGTGTCTCTTTGAACAGCAGTGGGCAGAGAAATAGGTATGTTGCAATGCATATTTTTTGGGCAAATAAAAATTCGTTTTATTTTGTTTCATTTCATTTTTTGGGAGTGGTCGGGTAAGAGGACGATTCTTTTTGAAATAATTAAGATGTTGTGGATAAATAGTTCAGAGCTGCAAGTTATCAAGTTATGAGTATAGAAACTCGAAAATTATAGATATCTGGTAGTGGGAAAATGCTAAAACTAAATTCCAAATTTAAGCTTGAAAACTTTGCTTAAAAATTTCATTCCGAAGTCCTCTATTGAATTTTGAGAGCTTACAGCGTATACATTTTGTAAAATATTTACATTAAATCATCTTAGACTAAAATTTGAGTAAAATCAATGACAGAGATCGCAAATAATTAATTTTTTTCACAAATTTAAGTTGGAATCGAATTTTTTCCGAAAAGATTCATTTTTCTTTAATTTTTTCACTGGCGAACTTGATAATTTTTTGTGTTTGGAGTAAAAGCGTTTTGGTTTTTGTATTTTTACTGCAAGATTGTCACCATCTACCCACCAATTGTAGTGAGTATAAAATTTTTAATATGGTTTAATACAATTTAGTCCTGATTTTTGGCTAATCAGAAGATTTTTAACAAATTGTGGACAAGGTTTAGAAAGTTTTTCAAAAAGATAGCTTCCCTTGTGCCTTTGATGAAGTTCAAAGTTTAGAAACATTGGATGGTTTTTTTTTTCTCTTGAAGTTGTCGAATTGTTGATATTAAATCGTAATATCATATTTTGAATAAATTTTTTTGTAATTCATCTTTATTTATTGGATCCTCACATGGGTTTGTGAACTAACAATAAGTTATTCAAATCTTAAAACTAAAACTTAAATATTAAATCCAGCCAGTGCCAGACAAAATTTCATATATTCTATATACATTTGTAAGTTAATGAAAAAAAAATAAAAAAAAAATCTTTAAGTAAAAGATATTCTTGTTTTCATAGAATTTTTACTTTTGATATTCATTATTAAATTTGATACAACAGCAAATTGTGGAAAATTTAGTTTTGTTTTTTATGTTTAATCGGAATATCAAGTTTTGATTAGTGCTGAGGATGGATTTTTAAATCTCTTAAGTATTTATGTTCTTGTTTTGATAGAATATTTTACTGATTTTTAAATCTCGGGAGTATTCATATTCTTGTTTTGATGTAATATTTTACTTTTTGTTGATAAAAAAAATTATCAAAAACCTCAGATTTGAGATAGAATTTTCAATTTATTTTGGATTTCATTTGACAAGCAAAATTTTTGCCACAGATTCGTTTTGTGATGTTTAATCACAATAAAAAGTATTTATTAGTATCACAAACTAATTTTTAAACAAAGTTCTTGTTGCACAAAAGTTGCACAAAAGTTGGTGGGTACAAAAACCGATATAAAAAGTATATGAAAGTAGATATCAAGGACAATCTGCAGCAAATAGATAAGGTCAAATGGTAAAATTAAATTCTGGTAGAGATTGTCACGTTAGAGTTGTTGAAGTAAAAACAGAGCGTAGCTAAGTTAAAAGACCGTTTGTGAAGCTTGTTCTTCCTTCAACTTATTAGTGTCGTATTATCTAAGAATAAAGTGTTTATAGTTTCATGGTCTCTCACTAAGAAATATACTGAAGGTAACCGATTTGGGAAGAAAATGATTTGCAGAGTGTACCTTGAAGATCAACACTTACGTTTTTGTAGGTGGATTACCAAGAACGGCTGTAAGTGGTTTCCGTTCGAAAATATTGTACGGAATATCCATGACCATACCTGGCGTACTTGTGAGAGTACTGGGGAGTGCAAACACTGCGTGTATATACATCACACGCTGCTTCACAAACTGGGTTCGAGATCTCGGTCGTCCGCCCAAAAAGAGGACAACAATTCAAAATGGTTGCAACGGGGACCTAGTTCGTCTACCCGCCCGAAGAGAACAGGACCTAGTTCGTCCCAAATCTCAGCCATGGGACCTCGTTCGTTCAATGGTCAGGAAAGTGAGGGACCTCGTACGTCCCAATGATTTGTTCCAAGTCGTTCTAAGAGCAATCCAAATCTCGCACTACAGATGACTTATCATCAATGGATTTTGGCTTCAAATTTTTACCATGATACTTAAACTGGTTAATTATTGTTCTATTATTTAATTTTTTTTCATTTTCTTTTGTTGGCTTGAATCGTAGATCAGCTTTTAGCTAACTTTGTGGTGTTGAAGTTCTACTATTTTTGAATTTTTTTAATAATAACTGAATTTTTTCAAAATAATTGGGTGTCCCAAATCTTTAATTGCAGGGGTGTTTCCCTTCTTTTTGTTTTTTCTTTAAAATTTTTTTTCTAGATGAAGCGGTATGTAAAATTCTTGTTGCAGTACTGCAAGGCGGCCGAGATGTTTACATGAGCGTTTGATAGGCCCAACTGTATCCACCTGATGTCAGCCTGGAATGGATGTTGACATACAAAGTAATAATTTAACATATGGCATAATTATTTAAGTCCCCATTTTCCTGGCAATTTGTTTTAAAATCTATAATTTTACTATTGCATTGTATTCGTTTTCTAATCGTTGTTTAACTCTTTAATCATAAGATCGTTTTCTTGTATAAAATTGTACCGAATTTTGTTGTATTTGCGTATGTTTAAATTTACCGCCTTTGAAGGAAAAAATAAAGGAAAGTAATTTTTTAAACTACTTTGAATTTTGTTGAAAACCCTTAATTTTTATGTTTTATTTTTTTTACTATTTTTTGATAGCCGTAGCTTGCTTTTTGGTTCCACGAAATTTGGAAAACCAGCCCAAAATTCTGCTTGTGAATTTTACATCGATTTTAACTTGGAAACTTTTAAAAAATACTGATGCTAATAAAGATGAAGCAGTTGCTGAACAAGATGAGAGTGGTGAGATGGTGAACAAATTACAGATGGTATAGATGAAGAGGTGAGTGTGGAAAGCAGTTGTAAACCGATAGGGAAGATACAATCTTCATTGAAAATAAAAGAAAGCATGATGAACTTGAGGTAGTTAGAACTGGCCGAAAAAGAAGACCAAGAAAAGTTTATTGTACTGACGATGGTTCAGCTAATAACAAATTGCTGCTAAACCATATTGATTTAGTAGCGGCTTACTAAAATGGAGATTTAGAAGACAAGTATATATGATCCAACCTCCAATGCTTAAAGATAAACCTAAATGAGTTTAAAAATTAAACAAGGCCTTATTTGGTTTGGAACAAACCGTACGTGAGTGAAATAAACAAGTTAATGACATTTTGTTGGAAAAGAATTTTGTAAGATGTAAATCGTATACTTGTGTATACATGAAACGAAGTGGTGAAAAAATAAGTTTTGTTGCAATATACGTCGATGATTGGTTGTTAGCATGTTTAAAGGAACAAGAAATGAAAGAACTTATCACAAATTGAAATTAATATGTAGAAGCAGTTGGTCGTGGTCCCATATCATTCTATTTAGGAATGGAAATTGATTGTGATGGGTCAAGAAGGGATATCACAATTCATCCAATGAAATGCAGTAGGAAATTCTTGGACAAATGCACGAGCAGAATATATAGCACACTGATCTTTATTATCGAAAAGTTGAGATAATGATTTTGCAAAGGGTTGAAGTAGTGTAGAACCCAAAGATATGAAGGTAGTTAATATATTAATAGATAAAGTTCCCCAACCATTATTTGGGGTTGACATAGAACAGGATAATCATAAAAGAAGTAATTGTCGTTCAATGTACTTCCTATAACGGACCGGTTCAATGAAGCAATCACAAAGAAGTCGGATATACTAGAACGTATTTTAAATATTGTGTTTCAGCAGATTCTTTTTTTCTATATAAATTGTTGCAACCTATAAATTTTGCTAGGTTTATTTCTTTATGACCCGGACATTGTTGCAACAAATAAATAATAAATTGCTTTTGAATACGGAAGCAATGTAACAAACAAATATACATTGTTGCAGCCTATAAATTTTACTATGTTTGTTTCTTCATGACCCTGACATTGTTGCAACACAATTTTAAAAATTAAAAATTAAAAGTAAAAATTTAAAGGAAAAGGTTAAAAATCCTAAATTGTTTTCAAAAAATTAATAGGATTAAAAAATTAAAAATTTAAAGGAAATTAATTAAAATTAAAAAAATTAAAATTAATTAAAATTAAAGGATAAAATTTCTAAATTGTTTAAAGTTTAGGTTAATAGTATAAAGAACCCAAATTATTTTGAAAGTTTTTGTTCGAAAATTATACTATAAAAATGAAATCATAAATTTATAAATTGAAAAATGGAAGTGTTTGTAATTTCTTGGAACAAAAACATTACTGGCGTTGTCTACGGAGCTTGTATTAACAAGTAACGCTCCCAACAATAACACCAACAACACCAACAATAAAAAGGGTTAGATGCGGGGGCGAGAAACAGCAAACATGCATTTCATCATTATCTTTGGGACAATGTAAGTTTTATATAAGTTAATAAGATTAGAAACCTCTGGGATTAGGACGGAATTGCGGAAACCTTTATGCGAACATCGAGTGGTCTCACACTTATAATGATATTTTCAATTCCCTTGGAATTCGTGACGCGATTAAGGCTTTACCGAGACTCGACGGAAATCCTAGACTCTTACATGAGTTCATTAATAATATGGAAGGAAATCTTCTTCATATCGGGGGTGCTGACAGTACACCTGACGGACAAATTTCAGTACCGACCGTGTAAGGGCGCTTGTAACAAATCAAAAATATTTCAACAAAAATGGTAATTCTAAGTTTTTTAGTACAAAATACTACTGTGGGATAGCAGTGCAATAGGTTTAACCTGATACAGACGTATTGTATTTTTGGTATCTTAGTGTGATTTTTGTAAATGTGCATATAATGTGTGTAAAAGAGAAAAAAAAATTTTGCTGAATTAGCGTTAATATTCCAAGAATATTCTAAACGTTAATCTGGGTATAAAAATAGGATTTAACCAAAAAAATATTCTTTTTCTGATAGCTGTCTAACCTTTTGACTACTCCACATCTCCATACGTACAATAATTTGGCAGTAAAAAAAAACACATGTAAGTTTTAAATTCATTAACCTCACACAAATATTTTTATTTGGTTCCTATTAATGTTTTGTATAAACACTTTAGTTAAAATCGAAAAAAAACAAACGATAAATGTGGCAAAAGTTGATAGTAAAGGGAACCAAAACGATTCAACTCCATATAACCCTCAAAGGTATCAGCAAACGAAATTTTTAATTTTTCACAAAGTCTCATACGGAAGGTACGCATTTTCAAGATTTAGGCTGATATCAGACTAATAACCACATCTTTATCAACAGTTCTATAATGATTCTGTAAACTTTTTTTTTAAGAATAAGGCACGAACAGCGCAGACTTCGTTTGAATCTTGTTGGGCAGCATAACCCTCAGTGGAAAACACGTCAATAGGAACGGGAATCCTCAACAAAGAAAGGGAAAAAACCTTTCATCTTTGAAACACTTCCAACAATCTTAAATTAACATCCAAAAGAAAGTGAAAGTTTATTGTGACAATATCGTATATAAAGTGTAGTGAAAAGTGGCTTTAATGGCAAAAACCTTAAAATTGTAAAAAAAAATTTCAAACGAAAAGAAAATATAAAACCCCAAATTTTATTATTGCTTAATGCTCTTTTACCCAAAATAAGTGAAAGATATATATATGAAAACATACTTGAAAAGAAAAAAAAACACATTTGTTAAAATTATCTTTACTTGTCCTTATAATTTTGTTTTTCCAAATCTCGATCTTGATGCAAAAATCAAATAATCAAACAAAAAAATAAACTAAACTAATACTGAAATGTCCATATAAAATAAATGTGCAAAAACATAACGTGTCATCAAAACAACTCAAAGAATAAAAAAAGAAATATTATTGCTATAAATAACTTTACAGACTTTGTCCCAAGACCCAACAACAACATTAACAATATCATCTGTAATCATCACTGAAGAGTCCAGCGACAGATCTTTCAACGTGGATCCTAGTACTGCAAGTTTTTAGTATACTTTTATTTATGTTTCTGTTAAAAAAAAATAACAAAATACATATAGTCATCATCAAATTCCTAAACGCAAATACTGTTAATAACAGATCTCTGTGAAGAGTGTATTGCAAAATTTTTTTCTGCTGACTTTAGATGATGAATATATGATATTTGTAATTCTAAAAATAGTAGCGCGTAAATTCCAAACTTAAATCAATTCTTGTATTATAACGGTACTCATATCTAAGCCCTCTTTACATTTTACTTAATTTGTTGGATAAAGTGGCCATGTTATGTTTACATTTTTTTTTCTATAGAACTTTTATTTTTTTGATCATGGGTCCGACTCCTACTGTCGGCGACGTAGAATTTTTTTCGGTTTAATTAAATTTTTTTTAATATTATTATTATTTTTTTTTTTGTCATGCAATGTTTCATATAAAATGAAGAAAACAAAATAATATAAATAGGCACATTTATTTGAAAACATACTTTTAAACTTTTTTTTATTATATTGTTATATACATATAATATCCGAACTGGATGTATTTTACTTATGCCTAATATCCGAATTGGATATTTATTCTCTTTCATAAGTTCATAATTAATAATTTGAAAACCATTTAGATACTGTTTAGATTTAATTTTAAATCTTAATTAAAAATGAATAACTTAGATTTTGGTTATTATTTGAAAATATAATATAACGATAGACTTAATATGGTTCTGACCACTTCAGTTTTTATTAAATAAAATAAAAAACTAATGAATTTCTAAGTTATTCTCATTTGATTTCTAACCAGCTGTTCCGATAATTTAATTTTTTTTGGGATCATGCATAATAATTCTAGCATTTCCAGCATGATCATGGTTGGGAGGGAAAATTTCACGTGTAAACATCAACGCACTTTTTTTTGCTCATTGGTTTCCTTTTTCTGCCTCTTTCTACATATATATTTTTTAAGAATGCAAAAACAAAATAATTCGCCTGTATGTAAGCTAGTTTCCCCTCGAGTAGTGGTAGTACCGAACTTCCCCAATTGCCGACGAGACGGAAGCCGGAACGAAATGCATGCTATCGCTACACAAACTCGGATTAACATCTTTCTAGCTCTTATTTGAATGTTACATGCTACAGATAATTATTTATTACCTTTCTGAATATTTTTTTGATGTGTAAACATCTATACGCGCAGGGGGATAAATTTCTATTTCACAATACAATCACAAAAACAGCGTAACACAAATCAGTGAGAGCTGTAACACAAATCGGTGTGTGACTTATGATTACATTGGTGAAAAAATTATGATATGAAATTGTTTTTTATGCCACTGTTTTAAAAGCGTCATCTATGTATCACTTATATACGTTTATATTGGGATATTTTTAACGTTTTACAGTAAAGGGTTGTTGATTTAGC
This sequence comes from Cordilura impudica, assembly GCA_963682025.1. NCBI lineage: Eukaryota > Metazoa > Arthropoda > Insecta > Diptera > Scathophagidae > Cordilura > Cordilura impudica. The sequence continues at coordinate 142,181 of CAVMKG010000169.1, read as the reverse complement.
TGAAACAGTTTTTGCTATAAGTGATACATAGATGACGCTCTCTGTTTGATTTTAAAAAATGACATAAAAAAATCTTTAATTACTAGATGTTTACACATCTACCCTGTGATCGGACTCACATGATTTTTTAATTCTTGTGTGGTCACAAACAAATTAATTTTCAAATTTCTATATTCTATTCTAATATTGCAATTTTTTCCTCTCTTACTGATTAATTAATGATTAATTTTCGTATAACTCCTTTTTTTCTACAATTTGTTTCGAATTGGCTGGTTGGATCATGTTCAAACTAGTACCAGACATTCCCCGTAAAATTTTATTAACAATTAACCTTTTTTTGCTTCTTCCATATTTTCCACCCGTTTTTTTTTTTTGGCTGTTGAATTATCTTTGTTGACCTTTACGAAAAAAAAAACTATTTGGCAGTTAAGTTCAGATATCAAACATTTCTATGATTTATCTCATATACCGTTCTCATTAATCAATATTATCTTTGTTATATTCTTGTCAAATAAAAAAATTTATTTTGTTTGAGTACTTATAACCAACCAACCATAACCAACTTCTCAAATTGGACCTCGGTCGAAAACTCAAAGAACATTAGAATTTGATACAAACCGATCTAATACCATACCACCAACACCTGTTACTGAATCTGGAGCTATTTCAGAATCACATTCATCCCTGATGTCGACCAGTTCTCCTCAAGACCAACGTGAGCACATCCGTAACTTGGTAACAGCTGCTGTGAGAGCACAACAAGCTGAAATGCTTACCAGTCTTAGCCAACATTTGACCAAGTTGATTGAATCAAACATTGAAGAGGGCTTTCGTCACCAAGAGAACCATACGGCTCATAGAGCAGGAACAAACCCCAATCCCCAAATTCAAACTTTACCGGCTGTTGAACAACAAACCTTTGAGCAGTTATTAGAACTTCCCTCGAATAATTCTCAGGGTCGGAATTTCCCACAAGGCTCTCCGAACCATATCTTTGATGTTAGTGGGAGTAATAATTCTCATTCTTCTAATTCATCTGTTACACCCGATAAGATAGGACACATAATACACAATTGGAAAGTTAGATTTACAGGAGATGCTAGGGGAATCTCTGTGGACAATTATATACATAGAGTTGAGACCTTGATTACGCAAACCTTAAACGGAAGTTTTAATTTTATTTGCGATCACATTTCCTATTTGAATCCAAAGCCAATGATTGGTTTTGGAGATACCACCGTTCCGTTAGCGCGTAGACAGGTACAGGAAATAGTATAAGATGAATTAGAACCTTCTGATGACGATGATGTTGCAGCAATTTCATTAACGTGCTGGAATTGTGAGAAAACTGGACATCGATATCAGAAATGTCTCAACGAACGAAACTAAACAAAACAAACGATTGACATTAGAAAGCCTCTACATCAAAATGTATCAAAGAAAAACAGTAAACAAAAAAGAAGATTTTGACAACATAAGCGCGGCTTACAACGCCTTATTAGAAAATTAGAATTGACATAGAAAAATAGTTTAAGGTAAAATATCTTTAAATGTGTTTTTTATTGTTTTACTTATTGTATATTTGTATTATAATATATAATAAAAAAATTTAGCCCTGAAGATGTCAACAACTGTTTGACGAAACGTTGGCGAATATATAAAACTATGTTTTAATAAATATAATACGACCAAGCAGCTTATATAAAAAAAAAAAAAAAAAAAAAATACTAAAGAACGACGAGTATTTTGTTATGGTTGTGGTGCTGCTAACACATATAAGCCAAATTGCAATTGCAAAAAACAACCAATCGAGTGCGCTGAAAAGTGCACGCAAACCATCCAAGTCGACCAATACAGATTGCTTCTAAAAAAAACACAAAATAGCTTTGTACAAAATCAATGCAATAACAACTCAATTAATTTAAAAACTTTTAAAAAAAATACCATCTTTTGAATGCGTCACAGAAAATAATAACTTGATTTTTCTTCAAACAATTCTATACGAACATCAGATTTACAACTTTTAAATACAAATGCTCTACCTCTTTCTTTAAGCAAAATTAATAACGAAATTTCTATCCCAAATTCTACCCCTATTTCATGCAGGAAATCTCATCTAACAACATATTTAAAGCCCTTTCACATACGGTTAGCCGAATGCAACACGAAAAGAGCAGAAATTTTTAATGAACCGATACCAAAAATAAAACAAATAAGGTCTACAGGGCGTATGATGAAATTTTGGGAAAATGTTAATAAAACACGACGTAATTTATTTATTATTGGCAACATTGCCCAAGCGCGTCGGTTGTAAATTTTTTCGCTCTGAAAATTTTTGTGAAAAATTTTCTTTGAATTTAATTGACTCACACAACTTGGTAAACCCAACCTTTTTTAAGTTAAATACATTTTAACTTTTTTCTTGTATTTTTGGTAATTCACCTACTGGTTACTTGATTCGCTTAAAAACACGAGGATGGAAAGGGGCTCGCACGGGGCCTTACCTCGTCAGGGCCAAGGAGGGGCTGGTCCCCCCAAGAAGATATCACGTATGGCTGAATATGAGGACATAGCATCGGGTAAGAATGTAAACCCGCCCGGCGGGGACTTGGACGATTTTGAAAAGTTTGCCGCAAACCATCTGGGGGATGCAGGGCAGCTGAATTCATCCATGGATGAGCCGGTGGAAGATCCCCTAGTGTATACGTCTATGGATATGCCTATGGAATATGATGAAGAACATAAGGGTCCATTTGTGGTGTATGTGGACACAAAAAAAAACGGAACCTAGGATTCCTATAAACCAATTTAGATTGACGAAAAAATTAATTGACCTGAAGGTTTCTGATGTGAACAATGTACTGAAAGTTGGATATAGCCGCTGTAAGGTTTTCTTTAAGACGGGCCCGGCAGCTAATGAATTTGTTAGAAATAATGGAATAGAAGGCGCAGGCTACACTTCGAAGATTTTTACGCATTTATTAACTAAGACTGGCATAATTTTTAATATTCCGGAGGAGATCTCTATGGGAGAACTCTCTTCAATGATAACATCTCCTGCACCAGTGGTGAAGTTGATCAGAATGACCCGAAAAAATGGTAATGAACGCGTAGGAACAATGAAGGTGAAGGTTGTTTTCAAGGGATTGCAAATTCCCAGGGAAATGGACTTCGCCTACACGAAGATTACAACAAAACCATTTATACCTTTTGGTCAGTGCTATAATTGCTGCCGTTTTAATCACATGGCTGATCACTGTAAACAAAAGGATAAAACATGTGGCAGATGCTTTATGAGACATACTGTTGAGGTGGAGTGTAACCCGGCGACAATATTGTGCTCGAACTGTAACAACCCCCACCCCCCAACTGATAGAAACTGTCCGGCTAGGGAGAAGGCATTGAACCTCAAGAGATTGATGGTATTGGAGAATCTTAGTCTGAAAGAGGCAAGAGCAAAATACTCGGGTATAATTGGCGGCAACAGATTTGAGATTTTAGGAGATGATTCGGTCGAAGCAGTTTTTGCTCAGATGAGAATGAAACCTGATAGATTGATTGATAACTCTGAGGAGGCAGCCAGACACATCCATAAAATGCAGTCATACGCAAAGGTAATAAAATCCAATGTAAACAGACAAAGAGAAGAGGAAAATGCCAGAAAAAACATGCAACAGTGGCGTGAGATGACCGATGATTATAATGCGGTGTACGAAGTTCGGAGAGACATTGTTAACCCACACTCTGTATCGGATGTGGAGAAAATGGCGTCTCAACTGAAATCAGCGGCAAATTCCTTATTCGGCAGATGGGGAGATGAAACTTTGCACAGAACGACAGAAAATTTTTGAGTGATATTGCGAAAGCTGTAGTTAGAATTTTGATAACTAAAGACAGAGATGAAATCACAGCACCTGCTTTGGGTGCGATAAGAAAGAACAACTAGTCAGAATGAAACTATTACAATATAATATTCAGAGTTTGAAGAGGAGTGGAAACAAGGAGACACTTGAAATTTTTATGCAGAAGAACAATATTGACATAGCACTATTGACTGAAATTTGGTTGAAAAGTAATAGGGGTACCAATTTGTTGGATTTTAATTTTGTTGGCAAGTACAGGGTAGACGGCTATGGTGGAGCAGGAATATATTTAAAAAAAGATATCAAATTTTTGGTGAATAAGATTGATGTAGATGGGGAGATCGTTTCAGTGACAACTTTGAATTTAATGACCAATGTGAACATTGTCAGCATTTATCTACCTCCGAACATTAGGGCGGCTACATTTGAAAATATTATGGAAAGAGTTATGAATTTTTTCGTTAACTCTCGCCTGAATACTATAATAGGTGGGGATCTAAATGCCAAATCCACGATCTGGGGAAACAATGTGAGTGATGAAAAAGGCAACATTTTGGAGAGCACGGCCTTTGATTTTGGTTACAATATATTAAACGATGGCTCAATGACTTTTATGGGTCCAAATGCAGAATCGGCGATAGATGTAACTCTGACGAACGAGAGTCGATATACCAAAAACTGGAAAACCCTTGATGTAAAAATTTCGGGCAGTAACCATAAACCCATCATTATTGAGTGGAATATTGACAACAGAAGATGCGGGAAAATTCGAAGAATTATAGGAGCCAAACTCCGGGGGAACCTGAGGTCATTGGTAATTGGCGACAACATGGAGGCTATTAATAATAACTTCAGAAAGGCGGTGGAAAAGAGCACTGTTACAATAGATCCCGGTAGGCATTTTATACCAAAGAGTTGGTGGAACGAGGAATCTGGGAGACTTTTTATAATACGAAATGCAATGAGGCTGAAGTTCTACAGGTACAACACCTTTGAAAATGGAAAAAGAGCTACCGAGGCGGAGAGGATCTTCCAGGATCACATCAGGAAGCGTAAACATGAAAACTTTAGAAAATTACAGGATGAGTTATCAAGTCCAGTCTCGATAAGAGGTATGTGGAGTCAGATGAATAACCTGAAGAAATTTGAGCGCTTAAGGAAGGTGAAAAATTGTTGGTCCCAGGAGGAGAATATAGAATTTTTGAATTTTATTACAATACAGAGCGGTGCTTTGATCCCGGCGACAACAACAACAGAATATTCGGGTGATGACAGCAGACCTAATTTTGAATACGAGGATTTTAATGACTTCGTCAAAACACGCGATCCTGGTTCGGCAAGGGGATGTGATGGTGTGTCATATGGCATGATCTTGGGCCTGTCGGATAGTGAAAGGGTGAAGCTATTTAATGTTCTTAATGGGGTATGGAAATCAGGAGTAATTCCAGAAATATGGAGGGAAATTAAGATACACCCAATACCCAAAAGTGAGGACGTCACGGACATAACAAAATACAGACCCATTTGTCTGATCTCGGTAATGTATAAATGCATTGAAGGTTTGATCAAACCGGTGATGGAGGAGCATATGAGGCGGGGGAGTCTGCTTCCGGACAGATCATATGCCTTCCGTAAGAACAGAAGCACCACACACTGCATAAATGATCTTATTAATACCATAATGATACTTCGGAGCGGAAAATTTAAGGTCGTGGCGGCATGCATTGATATGGAGAAGGCATACGATTTTGTGAACACGGACAAACTTGAAGAGATTTGGATTAAATGGGGATTCAACAGGAGCATTATAATGTGGATTATATCCTTTCTGAGAAACAGAACGCTAATACTTGGTGGGGCGAAAATACACACGGGAAGAGGACTGGCCCAGGGCAGTGGATTAAGCCCCCTATTATTTAACCTTTACACCGCCTCACTGCACCGAATAGAGGATGAGAACACTTATATATACCAGTTCGCGGATGATTTTTTTATACTTTGTGTTGGTGACTCATGGGGGGATGCTGGAAACAGGTTGAAAAATAGAGTTCAGACATTTGCGGTCGCCAGTAAGGATCTTGATTTGAAGATAAATCTAAATAAGACAACGATAACATCTTTCGGTAGGCGAAAGCAGGACCTGAACATTTCAATTGACGATGTCACGATTGCGGAGGTCCGAGAGATTAGATATCTGGGAAGGATGGTGGCGGCGAACAACTCCTCCGTCCCCCATGTTGTTGAGGTGGTGGAAAAGGTTAAACGTACATGTGGCTTCCTCCGGATAATCAGTGGTTGTTCTTTTGGCATTGACCCTAGGAGGGCTATTCAATTCTACAAGACGTTTGTACGTTCGAAGATGGAGTACGCAGCATCATCATTTGCAAATATTTCTAAGAGCGCCTTGAGCAAATTCCAGGCAAGTGCGAATCTTCATATGAGGAAATCCCTGGGTTTGATCAGATCGACACCGGTACACCTTATATACCACATGGCGGCTGAATTACCTCCTAAATATCGAATTGAACTGGCAACGGCAAAGGATTTAATCAAAGTTTTTCACATGAAAATGCCAATGGCGGAAACCTTACCATTACAAGAAACACCAATTGACACCGGTTATTATAAAACGTTTCGAAAATACAGAAACATTTTGAATGATATAATGGACAACAGCATACCCAGAATGAGATCGGGGAAGATAAAGATAGTTCATTGTTTCTACCATACCAGTAAGGGGTCAACAAACCCCGATATTATTCGACAAGTATTTCACGAGAAAAAACAAAAACTTCAAGGGCAGGGATTTGAGCTCATTTACACGGACGGATCAATAAAGGATAACTGTGCTGGGGGGGCGATTTATCACCCAAGAACGGAGACGATGAAGCTCTATAAGCTGACGAAAAAATTCGCATCCATGTCAGTGGAACTGATCATGATTGAGAGGGCAATTCTTTTGGCGATCGATCTCAATATGGGCAAAATTCCAATCTTGACGGACAGTAAAAGTGGCTGCCTGTCCCTTGAGGACGGTGAAAATAACGATATTAGCATGGGCATTCATGAACTTGTTGATAAGGTGGCACTACAGCATGTTGAGATCCACTATATTCCATCACACAAGGGTATTGCTGAAAATGAACTAGTCGATGATGCTGCAAAGAGAGCGACTGAAGAAGGTGAAATTTTACAAGTCAAATGGACGAAAAATGAAGTGGTAAGGGAAATTGAGAGGAGATTATGGGAAGAATGGGAAGGAGAATATGTTCAACGAGGCCGTAAAAAGGGATGGGAGTATAAGAAGATATTCCCGTCCTTGAGAAGGAGACCATGGTTTATGGACCGATCGGGCATGAATGCTATACAGGTGAAACAGGTGAACCGCATCATGACTGGACATTCTTTTAGCCCTCACTCGCTGGCGAAGATGCATGTTTTGGATGATGATATTTGCTCATTGTGTAACGAAGTTGAAGATGACTCCCACATTATATTCAGGTGTGCAAAATACACACATCAAAGAATCAAGTACCCAGTCTTGGAGAGATACAGAGATACTACCTCATTTTTTATTAACGAAAAGGTGGAAGCTTACCGTGAGATGACGGACTTTTTAAGGTTGGTGGAGGTGAAACTGTAGCCGAAAATCTTCTGACAATATTGATGGCGTTTTATCCCTAGGGAGCAGCCAAATAATTCTCCTATCCTTTACCAGTTTAAAGGGGAACGGAGTAATCCGAGAAACACAAAAAAAAAAAAGTACAATTATAAACCAAATGACATTCGACCTTATGTCGATGTAAAAATTTTTAACAAATCAGTTTTCGGCTTATTAGGCACCGGAGCTTCCATAAATTTTTACAGTCTAATGAAAATTTTAGAAAAATTCATTTATTTGTGAAAACTGCGGATGGAAAGTAACAAAACATTGCAGGGTTCGTTAAAACAGAAGTTACTTTTCAGGGAGTTACTAAGTAAATTAATCTTTATACTGTTCCTAATTTAGCCCAGAATTTATATTTAGGTACAGATTTTTGGCAGTCTTTTGATTTATTACCTCCAGGATTAGTTTCAGAATTAAATTTTAATTTATTTTCCAACAAAATATCAGAAATTTGTGATCAACGCCCGTTATTGGATTCTCAAAAACAACAACTTCTAGTTGTAATTAATTTATTTCCGTCATTTGATAACGAAGGTCTAGGTCGTACTAGTGTGATTTCGCACATCATAAATATTGGTTCAGCAACCCCTATTAAAAAACGACATTTTCCGGTTTCTCCAGCAATGGAAAAACTTATTTATGCAGAGATTGATCGGATGATAGAAAATTATGTGATTGAATAATCAGATAGTCCTTGGTCTTCGCTAATTGTTCTCGTTCGTAAACCAGGCAAATTACGATTATGCCTAGATAGCAGAAAAGTAAATTCTGTTACAATAAAAGATGAGTATCCTTTGCCAAATATTGATGGTATCCTTAGTAGAACACATAGCAAGCCTAGACTTAAAGGATGCTATTGAGCCAATTGTGTACCATGTGTTCCTTGGTGAATTGGTTCAATATCTTTTGTCAACTTTGTTGTCCGCAAATAAGAAATCAGATTTTGAAGCTTTGAGTATTCAGACAAGACTAGACTGATTTTATTATTTCCGTTTTCTATGTCAATTTGTCATTTTGACATTCACTTATAATTAATTGTTGCCAGAATTTTATAATTACGTAATAGCTATGGCTATTTTGCCGCGAGGAGGCTACATACCTTCCTCCATGAAAAAAAAAATTATTTTAATTAATTCCAGGATGAGCTAAATTATGTAATTTTTTGAAAATTGGTTCTCTTAAAATTTTGGGAACGAAAGGTCGATTGATACCAGTTGATGTTTCACACCAAATTTCTTTGTCATCGACTGGTATGTAGATTTGTTTGAAACGTATAGAGGAGCTGGGATTTTGTTGTGAATTGTCAATGAAATTTTTAATTTCCTCATCAAGTTTTTGATGATTTGCTAGATTTTCTATTGAAATTTGAATTCGGTCTATGCAATCTATAAATGATCTGGATAAAGTATCTGCAACTGTATTTGAATTTTCTTTAATGTAACGGATGTCTGTAGAAAATTGTGAAATGTAATCAAGGTGTCTAGCTTGTCTGGGAGTTTTTTCGGATTTTGAAGTTAAAACTGTTGTAAGTGGTTTGTGGTCAGTAAAAATAATGAATGCTTTACCTTCTACATAATACCTGAAATGTTTGATAGCTAAGTAAATCGCCAGTAACTCGCGGTCAAAAGTTGAGTATTTCTTTTCAGGATCTTTTAACCTGCGTGAGAAAAAACTGATTGGTACATAGCTATTATGAATTTGCTGTTGCAACACCGCACCTACTGCGTCACCAGAAGCGTCAACGAAAATGCTAATTGGCGCTCCCGGTTTTGGGTGTGCTAATAATAATTTTTTTTTGAAAAAGTTTTTTTAAATTGTTGAAAGATCTGTCATGTTCGTCGGACCACTCGAAATTTTTATTTTTCTTATCGTTGCATCCTTTTAGTAAATCATACAATGAAAATTACAGTTTTGCGGCCTCTGGTAGAAATCTGTGATAGAAATTTATCATCCCTAAAAAACGCTGTAATTTTTTAAAAGTGTTTGGAGTTGGGAAATTTTCTATTGTTGCAATTTTTGTTTTAGTCGGTGCGATACCCGTGGAGGTAATTTTATGTCCCAGAAATTCGATTTCTGAAACCCCGAAAATACATTTGGGTTGGTCGAAATACTAGCTATTAATATGTCGTCCAAATATACGAAAGCGAAGTCTAGATCGGCTAGTACTTCATTCATAAATCGTTGGAACGTTTGTGCAGCATTTTATAGGCCAAAAGGCATACGTACGAACTCATAAAGACCGAATGGTGTCGTTACGGCAGTTTTGTAAATGTCTATTTCTGCTACTGGAATCTGATGGTATGCCCTGACTAAATCAATTTTAGAAAAAATTGTGCAATTGTTTAAGCTGTTGTTTAGATCTTGAATATTTGTAATTGGGTATTTATCGAAAATTGTGGTGGCGTTAAGTAGTCGGTAGTCTCCACATGGTCTCCACTCGTTTGGAGCTTTTTTTGGGACCATATGTAACGGAGATGCTACTGAGGAAGATGACGGACGGTAGATACCCATTCGAACCATAAGTTCGAATTCGGCTTTAGCCACTTTCAGTTTTTCTGGATTAAGACGCCGCGGACGGACTAACGGAAGTGGTCCTTCTGTGGATATGTAGTGCACGACATTGTGTTTCACTTTTGAATCAAAATTTGGTGCAGATCTGAGTTTGGGAAATTCGTTCAATATTCGGCCGAAATCGTCGTTAATTGGGCAAAGTTTGGGTACACTAGGTTGAGTGGATTTGAGGATACCATTTGCCTGAAATGATGTGGCCTGATCTATGAGTTTTTTCCCATTGAGATCCACCGTTAATTTAAATCTTGAAATTTCTTCTAATTTTTTTAATCTATTTTCAATTCTGTTAACCGATTCTAAAATTTTGTTATCGCTATTGCCAATTGTTGCTACTTTGTAAGATGGTTGAGCTGTATCGACTATCTTGTCGGCTATCACGAACAAATTTTCTAAACTCGTGGTGGTTTCGATCACTAACAAACAATTTTGAACATTTGGAGGTAGTTTGTTTCCATTCTGCGATACAATTCCGAAGGTTTCGAGTCGTTTAGATCGAAATTATTTAAAAGTGTGTCCAGCCTACGTTCTTCAGAATCTGTGTTACGCGATATTATTAAATTTTTTAAATGCTCGTACTTATTTTCTTTAGGAGGATTAAGTACAGCGTCTGCAACTATTTCAATTGTTTCCGCTGGCAAAGCCGATACTAAATGATCGTATTTTGTATTTGAAATGGTAATATTTTTTGCTCTAAATTGTGCCTCCACCTGAAAAAAGCATAAATCTGGTCTTTTACTCCAAAAAGGTGGGATTTTAATCGAAACCATGCTTACTGATTCTGAAGAACGAGATTGTCCCAACTTACTAAGTTGTGTGTCGTAGTTTGAAACTACTGTTTTTGTACTACTTGTACTGTCATCAGTTTCAGAATTATCCATTACAGAAAAACAGTATAGAAAAACTCTTAAAAAAAGTAAGGCGCGAAGAAATAAATGAGCGGAATGAAAAAGGTGTAAAATAACAAATGAGTGAAATGCAAAAAACCGCGTGGATAAAAAAAAACAAAACAACTTTTTTGAAATTGTTGCATCAACCTATATATGTAAGTATGTTTGAAAAGTTTTAATCAATCTTAATGATTTCATTATTAAGTTATTAAAATCATATATTTTAAGTACTTTAATTAATTAATTTTATTTATTTGTCATTAAAATTGCTTAAAACTGTCATTCGAAATTATGCTTTTTAGATTTAGCTTATAATTTTAATAACAAATACTTTTTAATTTTGTTAAATTGAGGTTATATTCATAACTCTATAATAAAAGTGATGTCCAAACTCACGTTTTGTCCTTTATCTAAAAATGCTGAAATTTAAAATTTTTCTATTGTGTGATGATATGATGATAATGATGATGTGATGCAAATTGTTACTTTCACGTTGGTTGGTGCTGTGCATTAATTAATCCTGATGCTATAACTGTGGGTTGTGGCTGCAAATGCACTATTTGGGGTTGTGTTAATTGCAGTACAGAAAACCACTGCTAGTGGTGGCTGGTGATGGTGATGCAGAATGAGCCTGTCGATGTTTCTATTATTATCTGTTTCGGTGTGGTTTCTGTTGTTGTTGAATCTGATGAAGATGTCTTTGATGATGGTGGTTGATGCGATGATGATGGATGATACGGTATATGGCAAAATGTTACGCAAAAAAAAATTTTCAATTTGTTTATCGAACAATGTAATTTTTCTGGGTAAAGATGATTGTTTGTGTCCCGATACAATAATTATCTCCGACAAAACATGTAGATGTTTGACAAATTATTCAAAAATGTTTGACAAACGTACAAAGAAATCTTCTAATTTCTTGTCAAACCTTTTTATTTTTTTTTAATTTCTTGAAAATAAATTATTGATGTTGCGTACAAAAAAAGGATGCATTAGGTATTTTAATTCCACGTCGAGGTCACCAATTATTGAGCCAATTGTGTACCATGTGTTCCTTGGTGAATTGGTTCAATATCTTTTGTCAACTTTGTTGTCCACAAATAAGAAGTCAGATGTTGAAGCTTTGAGTATTCAGACAAGACTAGACTGATTTTATTATTTCCGTTTTCTATGTCAATTTGTCATTTTGACATTTACTTATAATTAAGTGTTGCCAGAATTTTATAATTACTTAATAGCTATGGCTATTTTGCCGCGAGGAGGCTACAGATGCCTTCTGGCAAATTCCTCTTGACAAATCGTCGAGAGACAAAACAGCATTTACTGTCCCTGGGCGTTCCTTGTACCATTATAAGGTAATGCCATTCGGCCTTTGTAATGCGCCACAAACAATGTCAAGGCTAATGAACAAGGTGGTATCGGCTAACTTACTTTCAGAAGTGTTTGTTTATCTGCTAATCGTGTCAGATTCGTTTGCTATACATTTAGAGGTGTTAAGAGAAGTTTCAAAGCAAACTCGTCTTGCAGGGCTGACTACTAATGTTCAAAAGTCAAAATTTTGTGTAAAAGAAGTCAATTACCTAGGCCATTTAGTGGAAAATGGGGTGATTCGAACAGACCCCGATAAAATATCGGCCATTTTAGGTTTCCCTACACCGAGGTCTGTAAGACAAGTCAGACGGTTCTTGGAAATTCACAAGGAATTTCGCAGCTGTAACCTCGCCTTTAACAGATTTGTTAAAAACCAGTAGACAATTTTTTGGGAGTGATAATGCTCAAAACGCTTTTGATGAGTTGAAAACCATTTTGACAACCGCACCAGTGTTGCATAGCCCCAATTTCTCACAACCATTCTATATTCATTGTGATGCTAGTAACACTGGAATAGGAAGTGTATTGGTACAGAAAACTGCGGAGGATGAAGAGTTTCCTATCGCCTTTTTGTCGAAGAAACTTAACTAAGCCCAACATAATTACTCAGTTACCGATCAAGAATGTTTGGCAATAATGCTTCGCATTAAATTGTTCAGAGCGTGTGTGGAAGGGAACGAGCTTACAGTGATCACTGACCATGCATCACTTAAATGGCTCATGTCCCAAACTGACCTCAATTCACGGTTGGCAAGATGGGCGTTAAAACTTCAGGGCTTCGACTTTAAAATTGAGCATCAAAAAGGCAACAAAAATGTAGTTCCAGGTGAGCTTTCGTGTACCAACACTGAAGATCTATCTGAAGTTAGTGGTTTAACCTATCCGTACTAGACTATACAGGGGTTTCGTGGATTTGCAATCCGATAATTTCAAGAGTACTGAGTAAAAACAACTGCTGGACAGAGTGAGACTTTGTATTAATAAAACTCCCGACCTTAAAATCATTGACGGATATCTATACAGACGAATGGAACACTATACAGGAAAACAGCTGCAAGACGACCTTGCTTAGAAACTATGGATACCCAAAGATATGGTACAGGAAATATTAGAAAAGGCAAATGATAGTCACCTGTCATCTCATGGGGGAATGAATAAAACTCTGGAAAGGATACGTCGATTTTACTTTTGGCCTAATTTGGTCAACGACGCTAAGGATTATGTTAATTCTTGTGACACCTGTAAGGGAACAAAGCTTCCAAATTTCATTATGCGTCCACCCATGGGCAAAACATTTGAAACGTTTAGATTATTCCAGAAGCTTTACGTAGATTTCCTTGGACAGTAACCGCGATCGAAATGAGGCAACCTAGGAATTTATGTAATACTTGATCACTTCTCTAAATTTTGTTTTTGGAAACCAATTAAAAAGTTTACAGTTGAACTTGTCATTAAGTATCTTGGAAGAGTTATTCCATAGTTTTGGTACGCCAAAATCAATCACTTCGGATAACGGTTCGCAATTCAAGTCTTCAAAGTTTAATATACTTTTACAAAATTACGGCATTAATCATGTTTATACAGCGGTCTATTCGCCCCAAGCAAGTGCATCTGGACGCATCAATTGTTCAGTGCTATCAGCAATCAGGGCATATATAAAACACGATTAGAGTAATTGGGATGAGTATCTTAGTAGCATTAGCTGTTCGTTACGTTCAGCAGTGCACGCTTCTATGGGTACTACTCCCTATTATATGGCTTTCGGACAATATATGATTAACAACGGTAAGACATATGCTCTCCTTCGAAATTTTAAAGTGCTTGTCGATAGGACAATTAAGTTTGGTGGAGAGGATTCATTCGACATAATCAGGAACCAAGCTTCAAAGAACTTGAATCGACAACATGATAGAAATGAAAGGTCTAACAACTTGCGTTCCCGTGAGATTAGCTATGTGATAGGACAAGAAGTTTTTAGGCGAAATTTTCAACAAAGTAGCTTTGAAAAAAATTTTAGTGCTAAACTAGCTCCACCTTTCGTAAAAGCTCTTATTCGTAAGAAGACTGGAAATTTCTACTACGAATTGGAGTATTTAAATGGACGTTCGGTGGGGGTATACTATGCAAAGGACATTCGACAATAACCTGATTTTCATATATATATATATTTTTTTTATAAATCAGAGAATTTTTCTTGTTCATTTTGCTACAAGCGGTATCAGTTTCAAGCTGCTTGTTAGCCCCAAACCTGATTTTTGCAAGGGGGTTATGGAAGGGCGCTTGTATCAAATCAAAAATATTTCAATTTGATTTGTATTTTTTTTAGCGACAAACAAAAATTTTTGGTAAACCATATAAATGGTTAAGAATTTTTTGATGACCAGAAATGGTAATTCTAAGTTTTTTAGTACAAAATACTACTGTGGGATAGCAGTGCAATAGGTCTAGCCTGATACTGATGTCTTGTATTTTTGGTATGTTAGTGTGATTTTTGTAAATGTGCGTATAATGTGTGTAAAAGAGAAGAAGAGAAAAAATTGCTGAATTAGCGTTATTATTCCAAGAATATTCTAAACGTTAATCTGGGTATAAATGTCAGATTTAACCAAAAAAAATGTTCTTTTGCTGATAGCTGTCTAACCTTTTGACTACTCCACATCTCCATACGTACAATAATTTGGCAGTAAAAAACATGCAAGTTTTAATTTCTTTAACCTCACTCAAATATTTTTATTTGGTTCCTATTAATGTTTTGTATAAACATTTTAGTTGAAATCGAAAAAAAACAACGATAAATGTGCAAAAGTTGATAGTAAATAGAACCAAAATGATTCTACTCCATACAACCCTCAACGGTGTCAGCAAACGATTTTTTTATTTTTCCACAAAGTCTCATACGGAAGTTATGCATGTGCAAGATTTACACTGATATCAAACTGTGGAATAACCCTCAATGGAAAACGCGTCAATGGGAACGGGAATCCTCAACAAAGAAAAGGAAAAGACGATTCATCTTTGAAACACTTCCAACAACCTTTAATTAACATCCAAAAGAAAGTGAAAGTTTTTTGTGACAATATCGTATATAAAGTGTAGTGAAAAGTGGCTTTAATGACAAAAACCTTAATATTCTAAAAAAAAAATTTCAAACGAAAAAAAATGTAAAACCCCAACTTTTATTATTGCTTAATGCTCTTTTACCCAAAATAAGTGAAACAAATATACTTGAAAAGAAACAAAACGCATTTGTTAAAATTTTTTTTTATTTGTACTTAAAATTTTGTTTCTCCAAATTTCGATCTTGATGCAAAAATTAATAAATCAAACAAATAAATAAACTAAACTAATAATGAAATGTCCATATAAAATAAATGTGCAAAAACATAACGTGTCACCAAAACAAGTCAAAGAATAAAAAATGAAATATTATTGCTTTAAATAACTTTACAGACTTTGTCCCATAACCCAGCATTATTAAAATAACAGAATCAAAAATACAAATGAATTAACAACGACATTAACAATATCATCTGTATTCATCAGTGAAGAGTCCAGCGAAAGATCTTTCGACGTGGGATCCAAGTACTGTACTTAGTACACTTTTATTTATGTTTCTGTTGAAAAAAAAAAAACAAAATAATATGTAGTCATCATTAAATTCTTAAACGCAAATACAGATCTCTGTCAAGAGTGTATTGCAAAATTTTTTTCTGCTGAATTTAGATGATGAATATATGATATTTTTAATTCTAAAAATAGTAGCGCGGTTAAATCAAAATATTCGAATTGCAACTAAAATTTCCTCAAATATGGGTCCCATGATCGTATACGAGTGGTAAAAATTGAGACAGTAATTCAAATTCCAAACTTAAATCAATTCTTGTATTATAACGGTACTCATATGTAAGCCCTCTTTACATTTTACATAATTTGTTGGATAAAGTCCATGTTATCATGTTCACATTTATACGTTAAAAAACCAAGCCATTCTATAGCACAGCGTAGGTGTGCCCGACTTACAACCCGAGGGTGGGCGGTTCAAGCTCCGCTGGAGGCAAGATACAATTTTTTTTGTTATTATTTTTATTTTTTTTATACCCTCCACTCCAGTGTGCAGAGGGTATATATAAGTTTGTCATTCCGTTTGTAATAATTAGAAAAAAATTTTGGACCCCATAATATACATATATTTGTGATCCTTATAACAACCGGAGTTGATATAGCGATGTCCGTCTGTCCGTCTGTGGCAATCACGATGACGGCATCAATCGTGCAGCTAGGGTGCTCGTTGACATAAAAAATGATTCACTAACACCCTGAAAAGTTTGCTATTTAAAATCGTCCAAATCGGTCGATTAAGGCCCGAGATTTGAATGAAGAACTAAAAAAAGTCATGAAAAAATATAATTTTCTATGGGAAGATTTCTATTTCAAACATCATTAAAATCGGTGGAACGGGTCCAGGAAAATCTCTGAAAAAGTAAAAAAAAATTAAAAATATGATGTTTCTATATTGTTCTTGTTGTTATTCTAAACGTTGTGTTGTTGTCATAGCTGAACTTGTTGTTTTTGTGGTCGTTGTGGTAATAATATAATAAAAACTAACCCTTTGTACATTTTTTTATTAACTCTGGTAGAAAAATTTAAAAGTTTCCATTGTTTTGGCATCACTCTAAAAATTTGTTAGATCATTTCTGTTAATTCCAGGAGCCTGCCTGCAAAATTTCAGATCGAATGGCTCACGGGAAATTGGTTAAAATCGATCCAAAATTTTTTCGACAAGCAGACACTACGAGTTAATATAAGGGGAGTAAAAATTCACCAACATCTAAAGCAAATAATGCTAAAAAACCTAGTTGTTAATAAAAAAAAAAAACAATGTAAATATAGCAAAAAAAAAATTTTATGTATAAATTTATTTATAAATTTATATAAACATATTAAATAATACAAATAATATACATATATTATATATGTATATCCATAACAACTGCATGTTAGAAATAAGTCAGTATATTATATGATTTACATAAAATTCTGCAATATTTTGTTGTGGGGAAAATACATTTCTTTTGCATTAACAGAGTGTCACTTCATTTTGCTCAGCGTGACTATGCCACAGTAGATGGCGCCACAATTTTTGTTTGTTCTAATTAGCTTTGCAATAGTTATTTCTATGTTAACACGAATGTTAATATTTTCAACTGGATATCATAAAGAACAATATCAAGAGTACACGGGCTGGTCTTTTATTTCATACGTATTTTCATTATTCTTTTACAAATATGAACATAAGTTTGGCATATTAACTTTTTGTTGTCTTTACAAAATAGAGTTACCGAGTTCATCAATGAATTTTTTGCTTTCAAAACAGTTCTACATAGTTATATAGAATTATTATTCTGCTTTACCTACAAAATATCTGATTGCGATTACATCTAATTTTAAAAATTGTTTATAATTACTAAAGCATTATTATTCACATAAATACAAAATTGCACTTTTTAAATTTTCCATTCAAATTTAAGAAATTATCAATTCTAAAAACTGGAATTAAAAATTTCCAAATATAAATTACAATTAATTGAATTTCAGAAAATTATATCAAAACGTCGGAAATTATAATTTTAAATTTAGAAGACATCAATTGCATTTTTAATATATAAATTTTATTCGTTAAACACAAATTGAAATTCAAAAAAAAAAAAAAACACCAAATACCTATGTTTACATTTAAGAAATTTTTAAATTTAAAAAAAATCTGGACATTCAGGAGAAATTAATAGCTTTTCAGTACCGCGATTCAGTAACTTCTTTTAACGATAGTCGAATCGTTAAAAAAAAGAAAATTGCAAAATTATCAGTAAAATTTTTAAACGATATTCGCTATTGTTAAAGTCAGCTGTTGTTGTTATCTAAACGACAGCCATTTTTGTGTTGTTTATTCAATCGATAAAAACTTAAATTTTTAGGTTGAAATGTAGCCATACATAAATAAAAATCATAAAATAGTGAAAATATTTTGCTTTAATTAAAAAACTTTTTTATATAAATTAAAAAATTAAATAGCATATTCAATTCATTATTTCATTTTCAAATAAATACACAGAAATATTAGTAAAAAACAAGTAAGAGTGTTAAATTCGGCTGTGCCGAATTTTTTGATACCCTCCACCTGAGTCTTTAATTTTTAATTTTAAATTTTTAATTTTTAATCCTTTGGCTATTCCCAATTTCCTCCAGAAGTGCTCGCATCATAGCTATGGTATTAATTTTTTTTTTTTATTTAATTTTTCTTTAAAATAAATTTAATTTCGAAATTTCACGCTTGATTATAATGAAACACGATTTATTATTTATTTATTTATTGTATTAAAAATCAAGCAATTCAAAAACATTAAACAAACATTAAATATTGAAATAAAGAAAAAACAAACAGGACAATGGGCTTAAATTAATACAGACATTTAAATAACTCTGCTGAATCTTCACTCGAAACATCCCTCAAAGTGGTACGCAACTTAGCACTGAATAAATTGACTAAACTCAATAGAAATTTCCGGTAATGGGCCTTATTGAAATCAGTAGTTTCTTACAGAAAACAGTTTATTATAACACTTAATTATATATAAAAAATTTATAATAAAGCTTACCTTAATAAGAATTTCGGCCAAAACCGATACACATCATTTGGAAAATTGAAATACTGCTACCTTTGTTTGTATAGAACCATGTGTGAGATATGTTATAAAACAATTTGTTGAATATTCTGAGATCTTTGTTCTTTTGAAGAAACTAATTTCATTATTGATGTATTTACGGATACTGCACATTCCTTATTATTGTTCATATTATCAACATAATATTCCAGACATGGTAAAATGGCATAAACTAAAACATTCGAACCAAATAATAAAACAAACTCCCGTATCCATGTTTTGGCAATAGACTGAAAGATAGATACAAGGATTAGTGTAAAATTCTGCAATGAAGATTTTCTTTGTTTTTAGCTAGAATTTTTAATAAAATTTCAGTGCATTACCTTAATAATTTTGGTGATTGCGCATGTATTATCAATATATTTATAGTGTCTTCCATGCGCATTGAACTGGAATCATTATGAATCGATTTAAGAAACTGCCAGCGTAGTTTCACACATTTGTATTTCTTGTGTATTATCTTCCATCATAAAAAGTCCATCAATAATATCAAATATATAACCATATTATTTTCAGGTACAGCACAATCGCAATCCAGGATATAACATGTTGTCGCACAATATAATTCTTTACATAAATGCGTTCCTTAAGAAGAGGTATAAAAGCTTCTAGATTGAAAGTTTGTGAAGATTCTACAACAATATTTTTAAGTAGACAATCCAACAGGAATAGGTCACAAGACGCCAGCAGGAAATAAATCGGAGAAGGGTATAATGGAGGAACGTGCCACCAAGTTATACAAGGATCACACGCAAAATACCGGACACGTAAATATTGATCGTTTAAACAATTGAGAATGGGAGTAACGAATTCACTGACATATTTTGAAGAGTCCTAAAGAAACAACAAAAATTAACTTGAACTTTTAATTTAATTAATTACTTACCTTTCCAAAACCTAAACTTGTAGCCGCCAAACCAATTGAACCTCCCTTTCTTTTATTAGAATCCCGAGAGGAGGCAAAGTCATTGGACAACACGTTTGCGCAGTTATTTTTCATATTAAACTCTAACCATTCTGTGTGCGATATCACTTGAATCATTTAAATAATCAGCTTTTTTTGTAATATATATGTAGAAAGTATTAACTTTATTTATGTCTATATTTCTGTTTATTTTAACAATTTAAGTTAACACTTCAGAATTAATTTCACTTTCCGACAAACAATAATATATAATACCAGGTAATTCACAAATATTGTTGTTTAACGAAAAAAATTTAAAAAAAACAACTCTACAACAGCAACAATGACAATCATATGTTTTTTCAAATAGAAAAAAACTATTTATGTGTTAGTTTCGGTCATTCCCCAGTATGCATTGAAATATTATTTCTCCAAT
Organism: Cordilura impudica; assembly: GCA_963682025.1. NCBI lineage: Eukaryota > Metazoa > Arthropoda > Insecta > Diptera > Scathophagidae > Cordilura > Cordilura impudica. Next base: position 121,763 of record CAVMKG010000169.1, on the reverse strand, counting down.
GTTGGAGAAAAGTTAAGTTCTCAAATTGATGTCAAATGTAATTCTCAACTTGTGTTGAACAATTTTTCTCCTTGCTTGCTTTCAACTTTACATCAAGTTGAGACTTAACATTTTTTCCAATCTTTGAGAAACATTTTTACTCTCAATTGGATATCCAATACTTTTCTCCACTTGAGACCAAACATTTTTTCAACTTGAATACGATTTGTGTTAAGTTTGAGATATTATTTAAATATGTCATAAATAATAAATTAAATTAAAAAAATGCCAAAAAAGTACAAATAATTAATTGATATATTTTTAATTATTTTTGCTTTTTGTCGAATTTTTCAATTCAAATTCTTATTTATGACATATTTAATATTAATATTCATAAAATGTACAAATAATTAATTCATTTATTTTTAATTCTAGATTTTAAAAAATGTACATAATATGTACATTTAATGTTAAATATGTACATAATAATGTTAAATATATAATGAAATTAAATTGAAACATTAAAAAAGTACATTGTTTTCATTTCTAAAATTTGTATAATTTTTTTTTAATATGGCAATTCCGTACCTTCCATTTGATACCGATTGGAGAAATTTCTTTGCTACCAAGTTGAGAATCACAAATTTCTCAATTTGATAACTATGAAAATCGCCATATAAAAAATGTGCCTTTTAAGTTGAGAAGACTATAATCGGACTATTGAGGTGCATTTGAGAATTAACGTTGGAGATTTGAGAAATGTATTTGATCTCAAATGCACCTCAAGTTGATAGCAAACAAAAATGTTTATTGGGTCATTTATTGTAGGGTCGTTTGCACACACACAAAAAATAGAAAATTAATTGTCAATAAGCAAAGCAACTGGCTTCGAAATTCGATGATGCCAGTTAATCATTTTTTGTTCACGCGGAATTTATAATTGGACGATTTTTTTTTCTCGAGAAATGTATTTTCCATGAGAAAGAAATTCCTTGAGAATATTCATAATTGGGCTGAATAACTTTTAATTGGAACTTTTTAGTCAGAATAAATCATAATTCTAGTTAGATATTGGTTAATATTTAATTAGAAAAAATATTGTGGTGGCATCTACGCAATTATTGAGGCAGTCACGGAAAAAATTAAATGCAACTCTGTTTTTTTTAATAAAACAAAAATGGATTTTCCCTTTAACAAAATATGGCAGAATTCTTTATAAATGAAATGCAAAATGGAAAACCAATTTTTTTTGAAACAGTAGTGCCAATTTGTAACATTTTGTGATGTAATGAAAACCGCAGAATAATGAGTTAATACACAATTAAAAATATTAAATTTTTTAAGTTTTATATACATATTGCAATAAAAAAACTTTGGTAAATTTACATTGAAGATGGTCAGAAATGAATGAGAAAAAATATATAGACATTAAAGAAAAGCACATTTAATGTTAAACTTTACGCACAAAATATATGGGTTTTTGTTGTTTCGAATTTAACTGTGGCTCTAAGTGAAAAGTTTTAGACCGATCGTATATTTCATCTTGAGGATCCTCACCTAATATTTCCAAAAAAAATTAAATTCTTTTTAACTCATTTAACCTCATTACGAAAATAGCAAAACCGTAAATATGGAAAATCCACGCACCTAAAAAAATTTTTTTCTATGAAATAAATTGAAGACATTTCATATTATACAATTTTCTTTCAAAAATGTATCAATTAATGCAAATTTGAAATTTGACATATAGTATTTGTACATATATTTGTATAGATTTCGCAGTATGAAAAGAACTATATTTTCTTTATTTAGAATTTATGTAAGTATTGCTCGCAAAAAAATGCAACATCATGCATGAAACACATACGCGACTGCTGCCGCAGCATTTGTAGTCGTATAGTCAGCTACTTGATTTTTCTGAATACGACAGCAACATATAATACAACTGCATTTTTATTTAAATATACAATTACTTTTACTTATTTAAAATGCATTAGTATAACGTTAAAATAAATAAATAAATTTATTTAACCCCTTTTGTTTATTAATGGAATTTTAGCCTTTAATTTTGCGATTTTTTTAACAAAATAAAATATTTCATAGCACTAATTTTTTTACATATTTTGTTATATTGTCAACACTATTTTTGTTTTGTAGCCAACAAAACACACGTGCAGTTTTTTTCTATTTGAAGAGCATATGACTGTCATTGTTGATGTTGTAGAGCTGTTTTTTTTGAGTTTTTTTTTCGTTAACATCAATGTATGTGAATTCCCGGGTGTTATTCACCCGGATTTTAATAAAAGAAAGGGAGGTTCAATTGGTTTGGCTGCTACAACGTTAAGCTTAGGATAGGTAAGTAATTTATTAAATTAAAAGTTCAAGTTAATTTTGTTGTTTCTTTAGGACTCTTCAAAATATGTCAGTAAATTCGTTGGTCCCATTCTCAGTTGTTTAAACGATCAAGATTTACGTGTCCTGTATTTTGCGTGTGATCCTTGTTTAACGTGGTGGCACGTCCCTCCATTACATCCTTCTCCGGTTTATTTGCTGCTCGCGTCTTGTGGCCTATTCCTGTCGGATCGTTTACTTAAATATATTGTTAAGGAATCTTCAGAAACTTTCAATCTAGAAGCTTTTATACCTCTTCTTAAGGAACGCATTTATGTAAAGAATTTTATTGTGCGACAATATGTAATATTTTGGACTTCGATTGTGAATGCTGTTTCAGAAATTAATATGGTTATCTTTTTGATATTATTGATGGACTTTTTATAATGGAAGATAATACACAAGAAATACAAATGTGTGAAACTATGCTGACACAGTTTCTTAAATCGATTCGTAATGATTCTAGTTCAGTGCGCATGGAAGCCACTATAAATACATTAATAATACATGCGCAATCACCAATTGAACTTATTAAGGTAATGCACTGACATTTTATTAAAAATTCTAGCTAAAAACAAAGTAAATCTTCCTTGCAGAATTTTACACTAATCCTTATCTTTCAGTCTATTGCCATAAAATGGATACGGGAGTTTGTTTTATTATTTGGCTCGAATGTTTTAGTTTATGCCATTCTACCATGTCTGAAATATAATGTTGATAATATGAAGAATATTTAGGAATGTGCAGCAGCCGTAAACACATCCATAATGAAATTTGTTTCTTCAAAAGAACAAAGATCTCAGAATATTGAACAAATTGGTTTATGGAGGTATTGTCATAATATTTCACACACGGTTCTGTACAAACAAAGGTAACAGTACATGAATGGATGCATCATTTACTCATCAATTTTCCAAATGAAGTATATCAGTTTTGGCCGATATTAATTCACAACACTCAAAAGGTAAGCTTAATATAAATTTTTGATATAAAAATATGTATGTGTTATAATAAATTTGTTTCTTTAAGAAAGTACTGATTTCAATAAGGCCCATTACCGGAGATTTCTATTGAGTTTAGTCAAGTTATTCAGTGCTAAGTTACGTACCACTTTGATGGATGTTTCTACTGAAAATTCAGCAAAGTTGTTTAAATGTCTGTATTAAGTTTAGCCCATTGTCCTGTTTCAACATTTTTTTATGTCTATTGGCTCAAAGCTATCAACACGTTTCGGAATTAGTGATATTGTTGTGTTTTTAATATTTATTTTTAATTTTGATTTTTAATTCAATAAATAAATATAAAATAATAAATCGTGTTTCATTATAATCAAGCGTGACCGGTCAACGATGATGTATTTATCCACCAAAGGTGCAAAATCACATGTACACAAAAGTTTCGGTCAGTTTTTGCATATTGGCCTTAATAAAATAGAAAATGTTTTACACGATGACCGAAACTCCAGTCAGTAGTGATAATCATATGACCGGGCAAATGATCGTCACTGTTCTTGAAGGGTAACAAAATCGTTTTGATCGGGCTACACCCCGAATTTTTAAATTTATTTGCATGGGTTAGGGGCTTTTGGAGTGACCCAGCTTTCATTCAATTGTAAATACCAACATTAAATAGATTATTTTAAGAGGTAATGCCACATTTTCCAAAAAAAAAATTTCTTAAAACACTAAAAAAATCAGTAGGTTCATAACGGGTTAATGGATTTCGATTTTTTAAATATCAGATGAAAGACACTCAAGTAAGCTTTCCAATGATATACATATATATATATATTGCTGAAATCCCATAATAAGTAACAAAGTTATGTACAAATCAAAGTCAAAGCTTTGTCGGTCCATAACTCCGAAAATAGACTCGACCGCTAAAAAAAAAATTATTTCTCAAAAATCGCCTTACAATATTAAAAAAAAAACGCAAAACACAACTAATAGTAAAATTAAATATTAAACTATAAGGTCCCCATTGGTGATAATTAAAACAACATCATTAGTTTAGTTTTTTTTTTTTTTTTTATTTGTTCTTTCCATACAAAGGATGTATAGAGTGTTTATATGTAGTAATAATAAATTTTATAGAATATGATTTATAATGATCACCCAGAAAGTTAAATGCATATGCATATCTTACCTTTTTGTTAACGATAAATTTGGCTACCTTATTGTATATCGATTCCCATACTTCCAATTTAAATTTTTTACCCATAGGTCTATCCAAGGTACGACTATCATCCAAGATGGTACCAACTATTTTCCGAGTTTGGAAATGAAACTTGACCTAAAGGAAACAAATAAATCATTGAATTATTGTTTTCATAAAAAAACATTACGCTGACTTACCCTTGAACCTGCTTTTAAAGGCATGTTTGCGCGGTGAAATGGTACTCTTTTGTATTTTAGTTTGCAATTCAGTATATTTATAATTTATTACTTACAACAAAAAATAATAGAAACAATTTTATAAGTTTTTTTTAATGTTTACGAAATATATAAATAGACCTGAAGTTGGCTGCAAAAGCAGTAGCCTGTGTAAAGAACAAGTTAGCGACATGTAACTGTTACGTAACGTGTCAGCCTTTTTTCACATGAAAAGTATTGGGGCGTTCCGGTTACGTTCGGTAACTGTTTTAAATGATTTTCATGTAAAAAAAAAAACAACTGACTCGTTACGGTTACGGTTAGAAAACATTGACCTTTTATATCTATTATAATGCTATGAATGCATTTATCTTTATTTTATTTATATATTCTTTTTTTGTTTTGTATATTATTTTTTATTATTACTATTTCATTTAATTATTTTTTTTGTTTAAATAAATTAATTATAAAAAATTTGTTTTTTAAATTGTTGGTGAACTTTTACTCCCTTTATTTACTGCCTTTATATTAACTGGTAGTGTCTGCTTGTCGGCAAAATTTTGGATCGATTTTTAGCCCCTTTCCCGTGAGCCAATCGATCTGTAACTTTATAGGCAGGCTCATGGCGACGGCCAAAATGACACAACAAATTTTTTCAATGATGACAAAACAATGGAAACTTTTAAATTTTCCTACCAGAGTTTTTTGTGGGATATTTTTTTATTATATTATTACCACAGCGACCGCAAAAACAACAAGTTCAACTATGAGAAAAATACAACATTTAGAATAACAACAAGAACAATAGAGAAACATATATTTTTAAATTTTTTTTACCTTTTCAGTGATTTCTTGGGACCTGTTAAACCGATTTTCATGATTTTTCAAACAGAAACCTTCTCATGACGTTAGTAAATCATAACAAGTACCCTAGCTATCCCACTGAGGGCGTGATCGTGACAAGAACAACATAAACAAATAATATATTTTCAAGACTTTTTTACTTCTTCACCCAATTCTCGGGACCTAATCAACCGATTTGGACGATTTTAAACAGCAAACTTCTCAGGATGTTAATGAATCATTTTTTATGCAGGCGAGCACCCTAGCTGCCCGATCGATTTTAACAACTTTCCCGTGACCCAATCGATCTGAAATTTTGCAGGCAGGCTCGTGGCAATGACAGAAATGATCTAACAAATTTTTTTAGTGATGCCAAAACAATGGAAACTTTTAAATTTTTCTACCAGAGTTGACAAAAAAATGTACAAAGGGTTTGTTTTTATTATATTATTACCACAACGACCACAAAAACAACAAGTCCAGCTATGACAACAATGCAACATTTAGAATAACAACAAGAACAATATGGAAACATCATGTTTTTCATTTCTTTTTTAATTTTTCAGAGATTTCCCTGGACCTGTTCCACCGATTTTAATGATTTTTGAAGTAGAAATCTTCCCATGGATTTGGTGAATCATTCTCACTAAAAATTATCACCCTAGCTGTCCTATTGAGGGCGTGATCGGGACAAGAACAACATAGAAAATTATATTTTTTCAAGACTGTTTTTAGTTCTTCATTCAAATCTCGGGCCCTAATCGACCGCTTTGGACGATTTTAAATAGCAAACTTTTCAGGATGTTAATGAATCATTTTTTATGCCAACGAGCACCCTAGCTGCCCGATTGATGCCGTCATCGTGATTTCCACAGACGCACAGACGGACAGACGGACATCGCTATATCAACTCCGGTTGTTATAAGGATCACAAATATATATATTTTATGGGGTCCAAATTTTTTTTTCTAATTATTACAAACGGAATGACAAACTTATATATACCCTCTGCACACTGGAGTGGAGGGTATAAATAAAGATATTAAACATAAACATAAAATCATCCTGTCAAACACAATCATCAATCCTGTCAAAATTCAAAAAAATAACGATTGTTTGTTTGGACAGAGTTGTATCTTCTGAAATTAATACAAAGTAAAGCTGTATGGTACGAAAACTGAATCTAACCACACTGCTCGTAGGCCTGACTTTAGGTGAGTGTGTTAAAGCGCTGACCAAAAAGTGCAAGTACGAGTGTATGTGAAGGTTCATGGTTCAAAACCTCACGGCCGCCCTAAGTAGAAAAAATTTTCATATAGAAACAATCTATTCAATTAAAACATAACAATTATCACAATGTTCAATAAATCGCTGATGAAGGCTGAAATGCCAGAAACCGGTCCGATTAAGAATACAGTGCAGTTATGAATTTTTGAAATATATGCTTTCTTCTTCTTTACCACGCACCATTTAAACAAAATTAAAATTTTCAGTAATTGCAATATGTCTGAAAAATGACTAAATCTAACAAACAAAAAATTTCTTCGCTTCAAAGCGTCATCTCAAATATATGTAAAAGTGCATATGTAGGTATGTACAAAACCGTACATCACATATGACAACTCTTAGGAAAACTGAGAAAAGTGGAAATTAGAAGTATAAATGCAAAAAATATTCAAAATTCAAAAAAATAACGATTATTTGTTTGGACAGAGTTGTATCTTCTGAAATTAATACAAAGTAAAGCTGTATGGTACGAAAACTGAATCTAACCACACTGCTCGTAGGCCTGACTTTAGGTGAGTGTGTTAAAGCGCTGACCAAAAAGTGCAAGTACGAGTGTATGTGAAGGTTCATGGTTCAAAACCTCACGGCCGCCCTAAGTAGAAAAAATTTTCAAATAGAAACAATCTATTCAATTAAAACATAACAATTATCACAATGTTCAATGTTCCGATTAAGAATACAGTGCAGTTATGAATTTTTGAAATCTATGCTTTCTTCTTCTTTACCACGCACCATTTAAACAAAATTAAAATTTGCAGTAATTGCAATATGTCTGAAAAATGACTAAATCTAACAAACAAAGTAATTTGTTTTTTTCTATTCTTCTTTGTGTTTTTCGCTTATTTTGACAGAGATGCCACTCGTTTACAATTTAAATAAATAGAAAAATAGATTTGTCGACTGTCGTTAAGATGTATGTACTTAGTGAATCACTTAATCCTTAGTGCAAACAACAATAGCTGTCGATATATTTTGCGATTGTCGGATCGTTGAAATTTACAGAATCACACTACAGAAAACATTAATTTAAATTCAATGAATTTTAGAAAACGTCACACAGTGGTTCAAAACAAAAAAAAAGTGGTAATAAGTCTGGAACTTCTAAACTATTGGTTGGATTGGAATAGTATATTCTAGGCGATTGTAGCTAAGGATATAGGCTTTCAAAATATTTATTTTCGAGATACCCTATTGTAACACAGGGTGAGCTACAGGGTGCCAAAGTCGACCACCTCGAGGTGGAAAATGATTTCAAAGCTTGTAACTTTTATAAATATGAAGCGATTTTTACGTTTTTCAAATTTTTCCAATAACCATTAAATTGTTAACAAAAAACATGCTTATACTACCTAGTTATCGCTTATGGTTTAAAAAATATTTGATTTTAAAAATCAACATTTGAACTTTTCACCAAATTCTTTCTTGGTTTTTCGCAAATAACATTTTTATTGAAATAGATAAAAAATCTAAAAATATGTGGCGATAGCCAGTACTTTTTAAAAAAATACGTTGAAGTATTTTTTGAATTATTTCAAACCGTTTAGTAAGCACAAAATCTTAAATTTGACTTTTTGAATCAGGTTCTAAAAATTGCAAATTTTTGCCAAAAAATACCCTTCATTCTTTCACTTTTTTCTCACAACCTTGGTAAAACATATATTAAATTATGTAGAATTAAAATATGTAGAAATATATATATATATATATTTCTACATATTTTAAAAGAATATGCTTCAAGAATGGTTGTAAGCGAAATTTTTAATATTTTTGGACATGCACCCTACGTCCAGCATTGGACGAAATCGGGCAATTTTAAAAAAAAACTAAGTTTTTAAAGTTAATACAAAAATATCCGCTCGATTTCTTCAAATATTTCACCGCAATATTAAAGCTCCAAATATTTTTATTTATTTGCCGCAATAAAATTCACCGCCGCGGCGTTATGTCATTCACTATGTAAATGACCATTTATATGAACAAATAGAGAAATAGCTAAATTTTTGCCAGTGGAGTGTGGTTTGGGGTCATTATTTCAGCATGTTGCAATATATTTGATAGACATGTTATATATTGTTGAATAGATAAATATGTCTTCTTTAATAATGTATATAATAATAAGTAAAATTCAAAAATTTTGGGAACACTACCAAAAAAACCAAAAAAAATGAAAAACCATAGTTTTTCTATATTTTTTTCTGAAATTTGAATATAAATATCTCAAAAACTGTTAACGTTATCAAAATTGTTTTTTGAAGTGTTTTAGATAATTTAAATGCCGTTCTGAGTCAATAAACAAAATATAAAAATAACTAATCTTGATATGTTTTTTATGTTAACAAAGAAAATTCGTATGAAAATTTGAGTTTTTTCACCATTTAAGCCCTCCTGAACACGTTTATGTAACGGCGGTGAATTTTATTGCGGCAAATAAATAAAAATATTTGGAGCTTTAATACTGCGGTGAAATATTTGAAGAAATCGATCAGATATTTTTGTATTAACTTTTAAAACTTAGTTTTTTTTAAATTGCCCGATTTCGTCCAATGCTGGACGTAGGGTGCATGTCCAAAAATATTAAAAATTTCGCTTACAACCATTCTTGAAGCATATTCTTTTAAAATATGTAGAAAAATATATATATGTTTTACCAAGGTTGTGAGAAAAAAGTGAAAGAATGAAGGGTATTTTTTGGCAAAAAATTTGCAATTTTTAGAACCTGATTCAAAAAGTCAAATTTAAGATTTTGTGCTTACTAAACGGTTTGAAATAATTCAAAAAATACTTCAACGTATTTTTTTAAAAAGTACTGGCTATCGCCACATATTTTTAGATTTTTTTTAATCTATTTTAATAAAAATGTTATTTGCGAAAAATCAAGAAAGAATTTGGTGAAAAGTTCAAATGTTGATTTTTAAAATCAAATATTTTTTAAACCATAAGCGATAACTAGGTAGTATAAGCAGTTTTTTTGTTAATAATTTAATGGTTATTGGAAAAATTTAAAAAACGTAAAAATCACTTCATATTTATAAAAGTTACAAGCTTTGAAAGCATTTTCCACCTCGAGGTGGTCGATTTGGCACCCTGTAGCTCACCCTGTTTACAATAGGGTATCTCAAAAATAAATATTTTGAAAGCCTATATCCTTAGCTACAATCGCCTATAATATACTATTCCAATCCAACCAATAGTTTAGAAGTTCCAGACTTATTACCACTTTTTTTTTGGTTTTGAACCACTGTGCGTCAAATGACGCATTTTGATGAGAATGTTATTTTTTATATATAAATTTTCACAATTTTTTTTGGATGAAAATTTGAAGTTTTTCAGAAAATAAAGAGAACAAATTATTTTATTTAAAATGTTTGGGACATTTGGTTTTTTGCGTTTGGCATCCCTAATTTGAATATTTATTATTACAAATTTATTCTCTATGTTTTCCAAATATGGCAATATTTTAATAAAAAAATTGAGAGAGTTTTTTTATGGTTATTATTTTGTTACTCCATCCGACCTATATGGCCGCAATGAAGAAATATTTGGCCAGGTAAATGAAACTATACAGCCATCTCCAATTAGCACGATTTAATGCATATAGCAACCCTACACAACCATTACCTTGCTATTTAATTAGCAAAAACTAAATTAAACGAGCAGTTATGTCATATAACCGGAAACGCATGCACATAGGTATTTAACCTAAATGCATGCCGATCAGCAACCACGATGACCAAAAAGCAAACACCGAAATAAATCCGAAATAATAGAAAAGACGAAAACCAACCCAAAGAATTTGCTGAAATAATTTGGTATTAAGTTTAACAAATTGTTTACTTTTTCATTTACATTTATTATCAAGACTCAAACCGATTTGGAGGGTATCAAAGATTCGGCACAGCCGAATTTAACACTCCTACTTGTTTTATCATGAATTCGACTCCTACTGTCGGCGACGTGGAATTTTTTTTAGTTTTTTTCGGTTTAATTAAATTTTTTTTTAATATTACTATTATTATTTTTTTTTGTCATGCAATATTTCATATTAAATGAAGAAAACAAAATAATATACATATACACATTTATTTGAAAACATACTTTAAAAGTTTTTTATTATTTTGTTATATACATATAATATCCGAACTGGATGTATTTTACTTATACATAATATACGAATTGAATATTTATTCTTTTTCAGCAATTTGTATACCCTCCACACGTCAGTGGCAGAGGGTATATATAGGTTTGTCATTCCATTTGTAACGCATCGAAAAACTAATATCCGACCCCATAAAGTAGAATTCTTGATTCTTATCACAGCTGGAGTCGATATAGCGATGTCCGTCTGTCCGTCTGTCTGTTGAAATCACGCTCATTCACAAAAAAAAGCCACCTAACTGGATAAGGTTACAAAAATATTTCATTTGCCATAATTCCCAGCAGGTTGGTATTGAAAATGGGCTACATCGGGCATCATTGTGATTAGATACGAGCAAAAATATATAGATATCTCTAAAAAAAAACTAAAACCCAGTGTGTTTGTTGTAACAGTCTAGTGGTTGAACATAATAGTTGTACAACAACATAAAAAAATGCCACAAAAATAATATGCATATATTAACAATTATAAGAACACAATAACATAGCTCATGGTAGTACTATTGCCACATATTTTTTTTATCGTTATCACGTTATAATAAAAAAAATCGCAAATATGAAAAAAAAATGAAAACGAAAAATGTAAATTTTCCAATCGAAATTGAAAATGTAAAATGGAGAAAGAAAAATAAAAATGAAAAACGGAAAATGTAAAATGGAAAATAAAAAATGTAGAATTGAAAATGAAAAATGGAAAATAGAAAATGAAAAATTGAGAATGGAAATTGAAAATGAAAAATGGAAAATGGAAAACGAAAAACGGAAAACGGAAAATGAAAAATGAAAAATGTAAAAATAGAAAATGAAAAATAGAGAAATGAAAAATGGAAAATGAAAAAAGAAAATTTAAAAATGATAAATGGAAAATGCAAAATGAAAAATGGAAAATGAAATTGAAAAATGGAAAATGAAAATCGAAAAATGAAAAATGGAAAATGAAAAATGGAAAATGAAAATTGAAAAATGAAAAATGGAAAAAGGAAAGTGGAAAATGGAAAACGAAAACTGATATATGAAAAATTTAAAATGAAAAATGGAAATTGAAATTGCAAAATGAAAAATGGAAATTGAGAAATGGAAAATGCAGAATGAAAATTGAAAAATGAAAATTGAAAAATTAAAAATGTAAAGATTAAAATGAAAGATTAAAAATGGAAATTGAAAAATGAAAAATTGAAAATGGAAAATGAAAATTGAAATATGAGAAATGAAAAATGTTAAATGTAAAATGAAAATTGAAAAATGGAAAATGAAAAATGAAAAATGGAAAATGAAAATTAAAAAATGGAAAATGGAAAATGAGAATTGAAAAATGGAAAATGACAATTTAAAAATGAAAAATGGAAAATGAAAAATGGCAAATGGAAAATGAAAATTGAAAAATGAAAATTGAAAAATGAATTAAAATGAATGAATTAAGAATTAAAAAACGAAAATGAAATATAAAAAATGAAAAATGGAAAATGAAAATTGAAAAATGGAAAATGAAAAACGAAAAATGGAAAATGGACAATGAAAATTGAAAAATGAAAAACGGAAAATGGAAAATGGAAAACGAAAACTGAAAAAAAAAAATGGAAAATGAAAATTGAAAAATGAAAAATGGAAAATGAAAATTGAAAAATGAAAAATTAAAAATGGAAAATGAAAATTTAGAACTGAAAAATGGAAAATGAAAATTGAAAAATTAAAAATGGAAAATGAAAATTGAAAAATGAGAAATGACAAATGGAAATTGAAAAATTAAAAATGAAAAATGGAAAATGAAAATTGAAAAATTAAAAATGGCAAGTGGAAAATGAATAATGAAAAATAAAAAATGAAAGTTGAAATATGAAAAAATGAAAAATTGAAAATGGAAAATGGATAATGAAATATGGAAAGAGAAAAATGAAAAATTAAAAATTTAAAATTAAAAATTAAAAATTAAAAATTAAAATTTAAAATTAAAAATTAAAAATTAAAAATTAAAAATTAAAAATTAAAAATTAAAAACTAAAAATTAAAAATTAAAAATTAAAAATTCAAAAATAAAAAATTAAAAATTAAAAATTAAAAATTAAAAATTAAAAATTAAAAATAAAAATTAAAAATTAAAAATTAAAAATTAAAAATTAAAATTTAAAAATTAAAAATTAAAAATTAAAAATTAAAAATTAAAAATTAAAAATTAAAAATTAAAAATTAAAAATTAAAAATTTAAAATTAAAAATTAAAAATTAAAAATTAAAAATTAAAAATTAAAAATTAAAAATTAAAAATTAAAAATTAAAAATTAAAAATTAAAAATTAAAAATTAAAAATTAAAAATTAAAAATTAAAAATTAAAAATTAAAAATTAAAAATTAAAAATTAAAAATTAAAAATTAAAAATTAAAAATTAAAAATTAAAAATTAAAAATTAAAAATTAAAAACTAAAAATTAAATATTAAAAATTAAAAATTAAAAATTAAAAATTAAAAATAAAAAATTAAAAATTGAATATTAAAAATTAAAAATTAAAAATTAAAAATTAAAAATTAAAAATTAAAAATTAAAAATTAAAAATTAAAAAGTAAAAATTAAAAATTATAGATTAAAAATTAAAAATTAAAAATTAAAAATTAAAAATTAAAAATTAAAAATTAAAAATTATAAATTAAAAATTAAAAATTAAAAATTAAAAATTAAAACTTAAAAATTAAAAATTAAAAATTAAAAATTAAAAATTAAAAATTAAAAATTAAAAATTAAAAATTAAAAATTAAAAATTAAAAATTAAAAATTAAAAATTAAAAATTAAAAATTAAAAATTAAAAATTAAAAATTAAAAATTAAAAATTAAAAATTAAAAATAAAAAATTAAAAATTAAAAATTAAAAATTAAAAATTAAAAATTAAAAATTAAAAATTAAAAATTAAAAATTAAAAATTAAAAATTAAAAATTAAAAATTAAAAATTAAAAATTAAAAATTAAAAATTAAAAATTAAAAATTAAAAATTAAAAATTAAAAATTAAAAATTAAAAATTAAAAATTAAAAATTAAAAATTAAAAATTAAAAATTAAAAATTAAAAATTAAAAATTAAAAATTAAAAATTAAAAATTAAAAATTAAAAATTAAAAATTAAAAATTAAAAATTAAAAATTGAAAATTAAAAATTAAAAATTTAATTAAATTTTTTTTTAATATTAATATTATTATTTTTTTTTGTCATGCAATGTTTCATATTAAATGAAGAAAACAAAATAATATACATATACACATTTATTTGAAAACATACTTTAAAAGTTTTTTATTATTTTGTTATATACATATAATATCCGAACTGGATGAATTTTACTTATACATAATATTCGAATTGAATATTTATTCTTTGTCAGCAATTTTTATACCCTCCACACGTCAGTGGCAGAGGGTATATATAGGTTTGTCATTCCGTTTGTAACGCATCGAAAAACTAATATCCGACCCCATAAAGTAGAATTCTTGATCCTTATCACAGCTCGAGTCGATATAGCGATGTCCGTCTGTCCGTCTGTCTGTTGAAATCACGCTCATTCACAAAAAAAAAGCCATCTAACTGGATAAGGTTACAAAAATATTTTATTTGCCATAATTCCCAGCAGGTTGGTATTGAAAATGGGCTACATCGGGCATCATTGTGATTAGATACGAGCAAAAATATATAGATATCTCAAAAAAAAATTAAAACCCAGTGTGTTTGTTGTAACAGTCTAGTGGTTGAACATAATAGTTGTACAACAACATAAAAAATGCCACAAAAATAATATGCATATATTAACAATACCAAGAACACAATAACATAGCTCATGGTAGTACTATTGCCACATATTTTTTTATCGTTATCACGTTATAATAAAAAAAATCGCATATATGAAAAAAAAATGAAAACGAAAAATGTAAATTTTCCAATCGAAATTGAAAATGTAAAACGGAGAAAGAAAAATAAAAATGAAAAACGGAAAATGTAAAATGGAAAATAAAAAAATGGAGAATTGAAAATGAAAAATGGAAAATAGAAAATGAAAAATTGAGAATGGAAAATGGAAAATGAAAAATGGAAAATGGAAAATGGAAAATGGAAAATGAAAAACGGAAAACGAAAAATGAAAAATGAAAAATGTAAAATAGAAAATGAAAAATAGAGAATGGAAAATGGAAAATGAAAAAAGAAAATTGAAAAATGATAAATGGAAAATGCAAAATGAAAAATGGAAAATGAAATTGAAAAATGGAAAATGAAAATCGAAAAATGAAAAATGGAAAATGAAAATTGAAAAATGGAAAATGAAAATTGAAAAATTAAAAATGGAAAAGGAAAGTGGAAAATGGAAAACGAAAACTGATATATGAAAAGTGGAAAATGAAAAATGGAAATTGAAATTGCAAAATGAAAAATGGAAATTGAAAAATGGAAATTGCAAAATGAAAATTGAAAAATGAAAATTGAAAAATTAAAAATGTAAAGATTAAAATGAAAGATTAAAAATGGAAATTGAAAAATGAAAAAATTAAAATGGAAAATGAAAATTGAAATATGAAATATGAAAAATGAAAAATGTTAAATGGAAAATGAAAATTGAAAAATGGAAAATGGAAAATGAAAAATGGAAAATGAAAATTGAAAAATGGAAAATGAGAACTGAAAAATGGAAAATGGAAAATGACAATTTAAAAATGGAAAATGAAAAATGGCAAATGGAAAATGAAAATTGAAAAATGAAAATTAAAAAATTAATGAAAATGAATGAATTAAGAATTAAAAATTAAAAAAGGAAAATGAAATATAAAAAATGAAATATGGAAAATGAAAATTGAAAAATGGAAAATGAAAACCGAAAAATGAAAAATGAAAAATGGACAATGAAAATTGAAAAATGAAAAACGGAAAATAAAAATGGAAAATGGAAAACGAAAACTGAAAAATTAAAAATGGAAAATGAAAATTGAAAAATGAAAAATGGAAAATGAAAATTGAAAAATGAAAAATTAAAAATGGAAAATGAAAATTTAGAACTGAAAAATGGAAAAAGAAAATTGAAAAATTAAAAATGGAATATGAAAATTGAAAAATGAGAAATGACAAAGGGAAATTGAAATATTAAAAATGAAAAATGGAAAATGAAAATTGAAAAATTAAAAATGGAAAGTGGAAAATGAATAATGAAAATTAAAAAATGAAAGTTGAAATATGAAAAAATGAAAAATTGAAAATGGAAAATGGAAAATGAAATATGGAAAGAGAAAAATTAAAATTTAAAAATGGAACATGAAAAACTAAGAATGAAAAATGAGTAATGAGTAACGAAAAATTAAAAATTAATAATTAAAGCTTAAAAATTAAAATATTAAAAATTAAAAATTAATATATTAGAAATTAAAAATTAAAAATTAGAAATTAAAAATTAAAAATTAAAAATAAAAAATTATAAATTATAAATTAAAAATTAAAAATTAAAAATTAAAAATTAGAAATTAAAAATTAAAATTAAAAATTAAAAATTAAAAATTAAAAATTAAAAATCAAAAATTAAAAACTAAAAATTAAAAATTAAAAATCAAAAATTAAAAATTAAAAATAAAAAATTAAAAATTAAAAATTAGAAATTAAAAATTAAAAATTAAAAATTAAAAATTAAAAATTAAAAATTAAAAATTAAAAATTAAAAATTAAAAATTAAAAATTAATAATTAAAAATTCAAAATTAAGAATTAAAAATTAAAAATTAATAATTAAAAATTAAAAATTAAAAATTAAAAATTAAAAATTAAAAATTAAAAATTAAAAATTAAAAATTAAAAATTAAAAATTAAAAATTAAAAATTAAAAATTAAAAATTAAAAATTAAAAATTAAAAATTAAAAATTAAAAATTAAAAATTAAAAATTAAAAATTAAAAATTAAAAATTAAAAATTAAAAATTAAAAATTAAAAATTAAAAATTAAAAATTAAAAATTAAAAATTAAAAATTAAAAATTAAAAATTAAAAATTAAAAATTAAAAATTAAAAATTAAAAATTAAAAATTAAAAATTAAAAATTAAAAATTAAAAATTAAAAATTAAAAATTAAAAATTAAAAATTAAAAATTAAAAATTAAAAATTAAAAATTAAAAATTAAAAATTAAAAATTAAAAATTAAAAATTAAAAATTAAAAATTAAAAATTAAAAATTAAAAATTAAAAATTAAAAATTAAAAATTAAAAATTAAAAATTAAAAATTAAAAATTAAAAATTAAAAATTAAAAATTAAAAATTAAAAATTAAAAATTAAAAATTAAAAATTAAAAATTAAAAATTAAAAATTAAAAATTAAAAATTAAAAATTAAAAATTAAAAATTAAAAATTAAAAATTAAAAATTAAAAATTAAAAATTAAAAATTAAAAATTAAAAATTAAAAATTAAAAATTAAAAATTAAAAATTAAAAATTAAAAATTAAAAATTAAAAATTAAAAATTAAAAATTAAAAATTAAAAATTAAAAATTAAAAATTAAAAATTAAAAATTAAAAATTAAAAATTAAAAATTAAAAATTAAAAATTAAAAATTAAAAATTAAAAATTAAAAATTAAAAATTAAAAATTAAAAATTAAAAATTAAAAATTAAAAATTAAAAATTAAAAATTAAAAATTAAAAATTAAAAATTAAAAATTAAAAATTAAAAATTAAAAATTAAAAATTAAAAATTAAAAATTAAAAATTAAAAATTAAAAATTAAAAATTAAAAATTAAAAATTAAAAATTAAAAATTAAAAATTAAAAATTAAAAATTAAAAATTAAAAATTAAAAATTAAAAATTAAAAATTAAAAATTAAAAATTAAAAATTAAAAATTAAAAATTAAAAATTAAAAATTAAAAATTAAAAATTAAAAATTAAAAATTAAAAATTAAAAATTAAAAATTAAAAATTAAAAATTAAAAATTAAAAATTAAAAATTAAAAATTAAAAATTAAAAATT